>OZ026608.1:3702889-3795389 GCA_964020085.1 Micromussa lordhowensis | reverse complement strand
GAGAGGCAGTCTGGGTTCAAGCTCTGGCCTGGCTCATTGTGCTATGTTCATGAGCAATATTCTTTGTTTCCCCATTGCCTTTCAACCCAGGAGTATGAATATGAACTGACCTATTGTTGTAGCCTGTGAACAGGGTACGGCTGGAAGGGTCTAACTGTGGTTGGAAGGGCCAAGAAGGAACCGGCAGAGATATAAGTGACTCCCCCTCTTCTCTCTCCCATTCTCTTTTTTCCCACATTCTCTTTTCCTCTATCCTCGACTATAGAGCCTGTTCACAAGCTACTGCTGTTGGGGCAGCCTGGCATATGGGTTGGGTAACACGCTATACAATGATCTAGCTGTCCAATCCAAGGGCTTGTCCTCCAACTTGTCCTCCTCTGTTTCCTTAAAAAAAAGCACTTAAGGCGTTTTTCTGTAATAACTATTAACAGTTTTCATACAAATGTGTTTAAGTATCAACTTTCCTGCAGCTTTTCTTTTGTATTGTATCCTTCCATTTGACATTGTAATTGTATAAAATTGTAATTGTATCCGCCGTCATGTTCTTATCTTCATTTTTGATTTCATCCTGTAAAACAATAACTGAGGAGACCTAATTAATATAAGCTTCATAGTTTCCTTTAAGCCTCCTCGCCATTGTTATCATTATATATGTGGTGTGGCAAAATAAATAAAAAATAATAAAAATAGGGCAGTTTGTCCCCCTCTTGCCTGAAATCCCCTCCCCCCATGCCAACTCTGAGTCTCGAATATTATTTATTCAGAGGATTTATGCCATGGCATTTTTTGCTTATAAACAGAAAATAGAGGCCTTAGAGCATCGTATGTACACTCATCAACTACACAAGGATCCTTCGTTGGAGTCACTGTACAACTTATGTGAAAAGAAAGCACAGGTAATGGTGAAGCTTGTTTTGGTACACTTGTACTACTGTTTACGAGATTTGAAGTAGACAGCTACCCTGGGGTAATGTCCATCAGAGATAAGTGAGGAAGGTCCATGGCTACATCCTCCAGAGGGCAAATATTTGAAAACTGCTGGCATTGTAATTCCAGGGACGTCGCCAGAAAAAATAATGACTGATAGGGGCAATGTTTATGGTAAAATTCTCTTCCTAGGCATTTAGGGTGTTTATGGTGTCTGTAAACAACGAAAACGAAAAAATTGACCAAGGCAAGTGCCTCGGTTGACCTGTTACTAGCCACAGCCCTGAGTTCATTGATTCACAGTTCAGTTGATTCAACTCACCGTGGGGTTCCACTGGGTGCCAGGTCTCATTGAAAACTTTGTGTGACCATTGTGTTTGTGGTCATTGTGCACAATGGGAAATCTCTAAAGTCTTATTGCGGGCGACCAGCGGAGCCCGCAATCCTAATCTCAACATTGGTTTCAAACGCATGCGCGGCAGTTATATAGCCTTGCAGTGACTCGAATTTAGCAAAAAAAGTCGTCCTTCCAAATATTTGTCCTTAGGGACACTAAGAACCAATGAAATGAAAGGACGTAATTTTAGCACAGGCGCTTTGACCACGCGAGACAAACACGAAGCAGCAGTAATTTGAGCACAGGCGTTCTGACCGCTAGAAACCAACACCAAGCAGAAGACAATTCTCACCAAAGCATAGCTGTTTCACCTTCCATAGTCAATGATCTTTAATGTAGTTGAAGGGTCAAATAATATGTAAATTTCGCCTTCTTGAAGCTAAGAATGTCAAGAATCACGTGCAGTTCATGCAGAAGTGGCGGTCCATAAATTGGAATGCACACAACACAATTTTATCACGTGGACGACGTCTACTTCGTCGAAGAATCACGTGCAGCTCATGCATAGCTGGCGCGCCGTCCAATCAAAATCGAGCGTGTGAACTTGTGATCGGAACGTTTCCTGTCCGTGTCTGTTGTTGTCGGGTTACATCAAATGACCTTGACTAAATCAATATGTCCATTTTATAATCAACAGTGTTTTTATTTACAACGTGAAAAAGTAACCATTTTGTCAAACCCAACACAAAATAGAACTAGTGTATAATCAAACTGGTGTTACTGTTTCACAAGGTCAGTAAAACCACTCTTAGGTCCCTTTGTCTCGTTTTAGGGAAAACAATCACCCACACTATGCAACCCTTTATTGCCCTACAAATATAAATGCCCAAAATGGAAAAAGAACACAACGCCACTGTTTTACAATGAATTCGTTAACCTCAGTGAAACAAATCATGCATAGCCCTCGCCCGCACTTCCTAACCTGTGGTTATTACTAGTTAATAATTGTTTTTCTCTGCTCTTCTATTATCTAGCATCATAGGTACATAAAGTGTACTAAGCACTATGTGACTGTAGTGCTTATTACACATATTGCAGACCAATGAGATTCTCTGTTCAAAAAATGTTTAGTGAACTCTTAGAAATAAGAGCATGAGTTATTTTTTAACCAACCAGTCACAAAGCTCAAATCAGTTATGATATGACTTTCATGTGCTTCTCCAGTCTTGACACTCATTGCTTTCTAACGGCTGAGCCTTGGCAAATGGGCAGCTCCCATTAAGTAGATACTAACAGTAGAACCCTGCCTTACGGTCACCTCGTTATTATGGCCACTTTTTTTGTCCCAGCGAAACGCGCATACATTTTCGTGTATGAAAACCCTGTTAATGCCGCCACCCCTTTAATAATGGCAAAAAAGACCACAGTCTGAAATTCCAAGTTGTAAAATCCTTTATAATTTTGCCCTGTTTACACGGCCTTTCAATCCAGTTATGTTCATGTTCCCAATTGCCATTAATTGTATGTGCTGATTGAAGGTTCATTATTTTGTAAAATTATAATACATTCCGGAAGCTTACTAAAGAGCAGTTTTTTTAAAGTGCAATTGTGACATATCTGTTAAGATGTCACTCAGTTTACACCAGTCATGACATTTGACCCTACTCCATTAATACAGCCACACCGTGAAATACGACCAAATTTTCGTGGCCCATTGGTAACCATATTAATGGATTCCACTGCACTTAGGCGTGTTCAAAGCCAAACACAAATGCTACTTTTGATCCCAAGGATGTCTCTTTATGGAACATCCACTGTATCATTTGCATTGTTTTACTTGGCCAATCTGATCACAAGTAAATTTCTGTTACTAATATTTCCATTTCTTCTTCATAGATTTTAGCTGAGATTAAAACAGTTAGGAAAGAACTGAAGAGAACAAAGACAGTATTACAGCTTGACGAACTCAAGTGTAGGAAACGAGTCTTAAGAAGGTAAGCAGATCTGACATGTGGATGTAGTAAAACAGAAGCTGTGCATTACTGTGTTAATGTTCAACCACTGCAGAGGTTGACAAGGTGACTTAATGGTGACTGTGGATTTGAGTACTGGTCCGGGTCATTGTGCTGTGTTCTTTTGCAAGACACTTAACTCTCACAGTGCCTCTCTCCACCCAGATGTATAAATGGGTTCTGCCAAATTTAACGTCGGGGTAACTCTGTGATGGACCAATCCATTAAGGGTTAACCTCCCCCCCCCCCTTCCTGCCACCCCCTTAGCATTAAATTCACCGGTACCCATGAACACTCCTGGGTCGAGTGAGGTAGTGTGAGAGTCAAGTCTCTTGCCAAAGAACACATCACAATGACGTCCTATACAAATGAGTTCCACCAAATGTAATGCTAGGGTAACTCTGTAAGCGAACTCCATCTCATCCAGAGGGAAGTAGAAATACTCCTAGTATCTTAATGCTTCAGAAACTTTGATAATCCCTGGTGCAATGGGATCCTTCACCTGTCACTGATTTCTTAACTGCATCTTACCTGAAAGCAACCTTAAGTTTTTTTGTTTTGTTTTGTCAGGTTGGGATATGCAACAGCATCAGATGTTATTGAACTTAAAGGACGTGTAGCTTGTGAGCTAAGCAGGTTGGTACAAAAACATTTCAATCCATGTACGACTCCTCGCTACAAGTGGGACACATGGTGTCTTAATGTTCAATCTCAAGCCCTGGCCATAATTATGCTTTGCCATTGTGTTGTATTCTTGGTAGCCCACACACAAGTTTGCAGGGTGTGCCAAAATCTGTCAGATTGTCTGGGGCGATCAGAAATTTAATTTGGACAAGGAAATCTTTAACATGGCTTGTCCAAGAGATGGTTTGAATGGTTGATGGAATCATTATTTTTGTTCCATTACTCTGGTAATAGACCCTTTGCACATATGGCGGTTAAATTTGAATAACAATACTTTATGCATCCTTAGCCTCGTACTCATGTTTCCAGACAAAGGATTTTTCACATGAATGCGAGGCTAAGGATGTATAAGTATTGTTAATCAAATTTAGGCGCCATTTATGCAAAGGATCTATGTGAATGGGTACCAGTGTACCGTTGAGGAAATTTGACAAAGTGACAGAAGATAACTTCTGTGGGATGAAGTCCTATTTATTATTATAATTATAAATTTGCAGCTGTAATTAAATTCGTCTAACAATTGCGTATGTCAAAACTTATCTCATTGCGTTTTGTTCATAGTGGAGATGAACTTTTACTCACAGAGATGATCTTCAATGGAGTGTTCAACGACCTTACGGTTCAACAGTGTGTGGCGTTGCTCAGCTGTTTTGTGTTTCAAGAAAAGGTACAGTCCTACATTTAATAATTCATTTAATATACCTGTATGTAGTTGTACATGTGACATTGTAACTGTTTTCCTCTTGTGGAAGTTTGCTTTTGTTTATTTGTCGTTCAGAAGACAAATTCCCCAACTGACTACTATATTTTTGTTGCCTGCCTGCTGAGATAGTGAAAGGGAAGTTAGATACCAGACGAGATTGATAGTTTTTGTTTTTCTCAGGGTTTTCTTTAAGTCGCCTGTTACTTTAATCCTCCCGCCCTCAACAAACTTGTTGCTTTGTTTAAAGCGAGGGCCCATCAAGCATACTGGGACATCACACTAAGAAGTGTTTAAGGTTACAACCTTCAATTCCCGGGTTGGCTTTGTTTCTTTTCAACAAATACCTGAGAACTTGGAAGTTTTTATCATTTTTGTGGCAGGTTTGTCTGAGTAAAGTCATCCGATTTTTTTTTTCTCTTTAAAACAGAGCGATGAATTGCCCAAACTGACAGAAGAGTTGGCGGGTCCCTTGAGGCAGATGCAGGTAGGAATTCTACTTATGATTTGAATTCTGAAAAGTCGCATCTCTCCGTCTGGTTGTCTATCTATCTGACAACAAGAAAGCAGATGGTCAATGCTATGTAGCAATCAACAATAAACATTTGTCTGTTACCCAAACAATCACTTTGTCCGTCAGTCAGTTTGTCTGTCTGTCTGTATGTCTGTCTGTCTGTCTGTCTGTCTGTATGTATGTCTGCCAGTCAGTCTGTCTGTCAGTCAAACAGTCAGTCTGTCAGTTAGTCTGTCAGTCAGTCAATAAATTTGTCAGTTCGTCAGTCAGTCAGATAATTAATCAGTCATTGATGGATGAATCAACTTATCGCTGTTTTGTTAAATTTCAGTGCATCAAAAATAGTGGCTGTTCATATTGCCTTCATTCTCTCATCGTATCTTGTCTTTTAGGAATCTGCTCGCCGTATTGGTAAGGTTTCAGAAGAAGCTAAGCTTGAAATTGACGTGGAAACCTACGTGGAGTCCTTTAAACCTCATATCATGGACGTGGTTTTCGCTTGGGCAAACGGAGCGTCATTTTCACAGATTTGTAAAATGACCGATGCATTTGAAGGTAATTATTCTCGACAAAACGTCTCTTTTTACCGGTGTAACAAGTGATTGCGTGACACCCCAGGTTATTCTCGGTTGTCGTACAATAAAAGAAAACGTTGTCACGCAAGTTGAATTGCGCAGACGCGTCATCGTATAAAGTTTTTTCTACTTGAATCTGCTGTTTGAATAAGTTCATTAAGACTAAATGAAATATTATATTTGTTTTTTAGGGAGTGTTATTCGTTGCATGCGTCGCTTGGAAGAACTTTTAAGACAAATGTGTCAAGCGTCAAAAGCCATTGGAAACACTGAGCTGGAAAATAAATTTGCAGAAGGTATTTTGTCTTTGTTTCCTTTTTTCTTTCTTGACTATGTTACAGAGGCGCCCGGGAATTGGGGACTCGCATATGAATAGGTCGGGAATGTTCTTCGGAAAATTTGAATTAAAGCCCTAAAGGAAACTAATCCGGGGGCGTGGCTTGAACTTTACTTGACCCTTAAAAGGTACCACAGCGTCTTTATTTCTTCTTGTTTTATTATTTCTTCATGTGCAACCCTAAAAGATACTTGCATTGCGCCCTAAGTGCGACTAAAATCTGTGATTTACACCTCTAAGCGACACAACGAACATCCCAGACCTTTTCATTTAGGAGCCCCCCCCCCTGTTTTGGCGGAGGATCCCCTACTTTTTCATTTAGGAGCCCCCCCCCCCCCCTTTTTTTTTGGCGGAGGCGTTGTGTCCCACTTTCCATGAAGGTTGGTAGATAGGTCCGCAAGGCGTACAGTGAGTTAAGCTAAATAGCTCTGGACGTATTCCCTGTATGTGATAGTGACGAATTGTTTTCCTCTTTCCTCCTGGACTGATCCAAACACAAGATTGAGCTAAGCAAAGAATGCATGACCATGAACAGCTTGTATTGTAGGTTAATTAACCCTTTTGGAAAACGTTTAATTTTCCTTCCAAATAAATTTCTCGTACTGACGTTTCTCATAGGTATCATCAAAATCAAGAGAGATATTGTCTTTGCGGCGAGTTTGTACCTCTGAGAGGTGCTTATGAATTAGCTACTGTGGATCACAACACAAGCGAGTTCTTAATGCAGTACACCTTGGAACCTTGGACAGACATACTTTTGCATTTTTTAGGTGCTGTGAGTTCGATTTTTCTGTTCATTTTGGCCTGTAGATTTTACCACAAGACAATCGGCGATCTGTACTCCAAAGAACAGCTTATTCTGCAAGCCCAGGAATTTGCTGAGATAACATTGACTTTAAATTCGTTTCTCGAGAACATTTTTCTCAGCTTGGGAGAGGACACTTCTTGGACTTACGATTGATTAGTAACGCTAGCTAGCGTAACGCTAGGTCACGTAACACCTCAAGTCAATCATAAGGTCTCGCGCTTCTTTGTTGAAGAATTCAGTGGAAACTCCAGACATATTGCAGTTAACTGCTTTTAAACGATACCTTTTACAAATGAAGACATGTAAAACAATATCTCTTTGGCTCTGAAAGGTTGTGGTTGACTATTATTTAAGGAAGACTGACTTGATTTAGTTTTTTTTTTTTGGCAAATTACAAAGTTATTTCCAGGACAAGACAAGACTGTGCCCGGCCGTTCGACCGCTTAGTAAACCCACAAAGGACTACAGTAAATCTTAATAAGGATATTAACTTTTTGTATTATTAAACGTTAGTATTTACACCTCTTAATTTTTTTTTTTTTTTTTTTGAATCTATCTAAGATTAGTAGGTTATTTTCTCTTGTTGTAAATAGACTGTTTTTACTTCAGTATTAACGTTTGTGTCCTAGTCTTAAAAAGTATTGCAGTTTAATTGGTAGGTTTATATGGTAGGATTTAATTGTATTATTAAGTTTAGCAGGTCCACATCAGCTCTTTAGCTGTCACTACCGACCTGCTTTAACAAATAAAGTATGTATGTATACTAATTGAAACCAGTTCAGGACTTCAGGAATTAGTATACATTGCTCCTCCTAGAGTTGAGCGCTCTTTGAAATCCATTCACCGCAAAAGAATATATATGTATGTATGTATGTACATGAAAGGCTCGGCACAGAGACATTCGTGCGAGTCTTTTTTAAAAGAGGTCAGATGTTTGCGTGAGTCTTGTCAGCGGTCGCTGCTCGCCGGATTTTCTCTAATCACATAATTTGTTGATGTTACCTGCATGCTTATTCTTAGTTGCCTTGCAAATATTCTCTTTTCTAGTGTAGTACTAACTCAAAAACTTAATGTCACACTAAGAAGAGAAAAGTAGTACGAAAACCAACGAAGCTTAGAATGGCGCTCTTATATTTTGACTGCTATTTTCCAGAAAAAAGACATCTGTTAGCGTTGTCGAGAGGTACTCGGGTTGACGTGCTGTCTTGAATTGTAGATCACATGATGTTTTTTCGCCTTGGTTAAAAATGTTTTAAGGCCTGTGCGTCCCGTGGCGCAATGAGGACCCATGGTGATGATAATGATAAAAATTTGAGTTTAAGCCGCTATTTTCCACGGTCAAAAATTTCTCTGCCTTTGCAACCCCCACAAATAACGTCATTTATGCGCTGTGTATATAAACTGTATGTAGAAAAGTATACTTAATAAATAACCTGTTGTGGTTTTAGTTTTCTTGTTACTGTTGTCTATGGAGGGGATTTTATTTCTTTTTAACAATAAAACGAGGAAATACTTTTCACAGCAAAACATCAGGGGAGGAGGTGGGAACACTGCACTTTCAGCCTCACTCCTACTCCCCAGGAAGCCTTTTCGTCTCTCCCTAGGCCTCTTCCGAGTTAAAAATGCGCTCGCTCGCCAAAATTGGAAAACGCGCAACCTTATAATGCTGCTAGCCTCCAATAATAATAATAATAATAGTGTCTTTATTGTTCAAAAGATAAAATGACATATCTTATGTTACATTAAAATATAATAATAATAGTGGGCTATTTACATAAGTATGCCTCTAAATAAGATTAATGTGTAAATAGAAATAAATGCAAAAATCAAATACAAGAAGTACACTATTTACAAAGCTACATTATATTTAAAAACAAGTCTATTAAAAAAAGTATTCTTAAAACGGTCCGTGTAAATGGCAGGCATTGCGGGAGATTTATTCCTTAAGTTGTATCTTACAGTCTTGGTCTCAGGGAAATTAGTTCTAAGAGGGTGGTTCGGGATCCTAAAAACCTTCCTACAGATTCTGTGATCTTGCACTTTAAGTAGTTCACTTATCTCTAATTTCTTGGATATATATCTGCGTTTAAAACATCGGTCTAAAAACTGCTGGGCTATAGTTAGGTCTGATTCAGAGGCCCCATACACAGATAAACAGTCTGAAGAAAGCTGTGGACGAAAAACGGGTAGAACGATAAAAAAAGGACGGAACGCAACCAAGTCTAAACTGTCTGTCTTTTTGTCTTGGAAAAACGACCTCGAAATTTTTCTTTACACAGAAATTTTTTCATACACTTGAAATTATTATTTTAGAAGCTCCCTTGACCAGTCCCCAGCTGTTCAAAGGGTGGATAATACTATCCACCGGATAAATCACTATCCAGCGGATAAGTGTTGACAAAACAAACCGCGCTATCCGCTGGATAGTGATTTATCCGGTGGATAGTGTTATCTACCCTTTGAATAACTGTGCCCAGGTTTCAACGCATTTGTAGAACGTGCGAGTACAAGGTCGTGGGTTTAAGACCCCGAGGAGGGACTCGGAGATTTTTTTCTTATAGCCGATTTAAAGAAAAAATAATTTTTCTTGGATAATTTCAAAGGCTTGTTCTATCTTTGTTTTTTTCATTTGAGCAAATTTCGCAGCGACAATCATTTAAAGAAAATAGATCTAACCTGGATTACTCAAAAAAGGCAAGGAAAAATCTGAAGAAAGCCGTGGGACAAAAAATGGCAACAACGCTAAAAAGAGAAATCTAAACCGGTCTGTCGATCGTTTTCTGCCCAGGAAAACGTTTTCGAATTTTTTCTTTACGGGTTCATACTACTCTTTTTACGGCGCAGTTGCCAGGGCAAAATTAGGACTTCAATAACAAGAACCTAAAAAATGTCTTAGCTCTTTACGATCGGAACCGCCACTTTTATCCGTTCCTCCAGACGGTCCTTTCATTATAATAATATTATAATATAATAATAATAATAATTATTAATATATAGATTTAGGCCAGCCTAAAAGCGTAGCTCCTGGGCCGGGTTGTTCAGAGCCCGATCAAACTAGCCGAGGATAAAGTAGAATTTTGATTTGAGTTTTGTAACTTTGCGGTGAGATTTTCTGTATATTGTTTTTGTGTTTTGAATTTTAATGAAAGCAAAATACGCAAAACAAAAGCAGTGAAAAAACTTTGTACAAAAGAAAAGGTTATAATTCGGTTAAATTTTAATCCTGGGTTAGCGTTAACCGGCTTCCTACCAACCCTACGCTGTTTACAGCAAGTTAATCCTGACATGAGCCCGCGATCTGATCGAAAAAAGCAGCACTTGGGCAGCGGTCAACTTTAAAAAAACACGTGACCTCGATGAGCCCTGAACTTGAGCCCGCGATATGGTCACGTGATACTGGTCAGCGGATTCCTTGTTTTGACAGGTGTCAATTGACTGCAACATGGATGTCCAAAGGACGCTTTAAACCAAGGGTACATGTGCTCTGTCAACCTACAAGGAAAGCCCGCGAAAACTGAAGCCTCGTTTTGGTTTACGTGTCAATTGTGGCCGCCATGTTGCGCGACTCCACCACCGTCGTCGTCGTCGTCGTCGTCGTCGTCGTGCGTACGCGCCCACGAGCAATACCGCTAGCCATGATACACATGAGAAAATCAGTTCATGGGTTCCCTTCAGTTTCCTAATATGGGTATGGGGCTCCGCTTGGCGGCCTTCGGCCGCCGGAGCTCCGCTATTAATATTATTATTATTATTATTATTATTATTATTATTATTATTATTATAATAATAAACGCTTGTCATATTACACAACAACCTTCCCATAACCGGACCACATCTATACAACGACCACTTTTCTGTGTCCCTAAGGTGGCCATTGTTGAAAGGTTTTAACTGTACTATGAGCACGTAAAGAAAAACTTCGAACGCAAAAAGGGACACAGAAAAGTGGTCGTTGTATAGAGGTGGCCTCTATACAACCTTACAACTTTAGGCCACCAATAACAACTTGCATACACATATCAACCTACAAAATGTCTTAGCTCTCAACCAGAGTCCCCCTTGACCAGGGGTAACGCATTTGCACAACGTGCGAGTGCAAGGTCGCGGGTTCAACACCCATGGGGGACTCGGAGATATTTTCACCACCGTAAGCATTTGAAAGAAAAAAACATAATTTATATCTTGTATTATTTCAAAGGCATATTTTCTATCACCTGAGCTAATATTTTGCAGTGAAAATCTTTCAAGGCAGATAAATTTAATCTGGGTTACTAAAAAAAACGCGGGACAGTCTGAAGAAAGCTATGAGCAAAAAAAATGGGGTTAGGCCGCCAATAACAACTTGCATACACATATCAACCTAAAAAATGTCTTAGCTCTCAACCAGAGTCCCCCTTGACCAGGGGTAACGCATTTGCACAACGTGCGAGTGCAAGGTCGAGGGTTCAACACCCGGGGGGACTCGGAGATTTTTTCTCCCCGTAATCGTTTCAATGAAAAATAATTTATATTTTGGATATTTTTAAAGGCTTATTTTTAATCACCTGAGCTATTTTTGCCGTAAAAATCTTTTAAAATCTAATCTGGGTTACTGAAAAAGCCACGAGACAGTCTGAAGAAAGCTATAAGCAAAAAGATGGGGAAAACGCTCGAAAGGGCGGGAAAGAAATCTAAACTGGTCTATCATTTTGCGTTCGAAGTTTTTCTTTACGTGCTCATAGTACAGTTAAAACCTTTCAACAATGGTCATCTTAGGGACACAGAAAAGTGGTCGTTGTATAGACGTGGCTTCTATACAACCTTAGGCCGCCAATAACAACTTGATGCATATATGAACCTAAAAAATGTCTCACCTTTCAACCAGAGTCCCCCTTGACTAGGGGTAACGCATTTGCCCATCGTGCGAGTGCAAGGTCGTGGGTTCAACACCCGGGGGGACTCGGAGATTTTTTCCCGTAAGCATTTGAAAGAATTTGGATTATTTCAAAGGCTTATTTCTTTTCTCACTTGAGCTAATTTTTGCAGTGAAATTCTTTAAAGGCGGATGAATCTAATCTGGGTTACTAAAAAAGCCACGGGACAGTCTAAAGAAAGCTACGAGCGAAAAAATGGGGAAAACACTGAAAACGGCGGGGGAAAAAATTAAACTGGTCTATCTTTTTGCCTTCGAAGTTTTTCTTTACGTGCTCATAGTACAGTTAAAACCTTTCAACAATGGCCACCTTAGGGACACAGAAAAGTGGTCGTTATATAGATAGAGGTGGCCTCTATACAACCTTACAACCTTAGGCCTTACAACTTGCATAGACATATCAACCTTAAAAAATGTCTTAGCCAGGGGTAACGCATTTGCACAACGTGCGAGTGTAAGGTCGTGAGTTCAACACCCGCGGGGGACTCGGAGATTTTTTCTCCCCGTAAGCGTTTCAATGAAAAATTATTTATATTTTGGATATTTTTAAAGGCTGATTTTTTATCCCTTGAGCTAATTTGTTGCAACGAAAATTTTTTTAAGGCAAATGAATCTAATCTGGGTTACTAAAAAACGCGGGACAGTCTGAATAAAGCTATGAGCGAAGAAAATGGGGTTAGGCCGCCAATAAAAACTTGATACACATATCAATTTAAAAAATGTCTTAGTTCTCAACCAGGGTCCCCCTTGACCAGGGATAACGCATTTGCACAACGTGCGAGTGTAAGGTCGTGGGTTCAAAACCCGCGGGGGACTCGGAGATTTTTTTCCCTGTAAGCGTTTGCAAGAAAAATAATTGATATGTTGGATAATTTCAAAGGTATATTGTTATCACCTGAACTAATTTTTTGCAGTGAAAATCTTTTAAGGCAGATGAATCTAATCTGGGTTACAAAAAAAACGCGGGACAGTCTGAAGAAAGCTATGAGCGAAAAAATGGGGTAAGGCCGCCAATAACAAATTGATACACATATGAACCTAAAAAATGTCTTAGCTCTCAACCAGAGTCCCCCTTGACCAGGGGTAACGCATTTGCACAACGTGCGAGTGTAAGGTCGTGGGTTCAAAACCCGCGGGGGACTCGGAGATTTTTTCTCCCCGTAAGCGTTTCAATGAAAAATAATTTATATTTTGGATATTTTTAAAGGCTTATTTTTAATCACCTGAGCCATTTTTGCCGTAAAAATCTTTTAAGGCAGATGAATCTAATCTGGGTTACTGGAAAAGCCACGAGACAGTCTGAAGAAAGCTATAAGCAAAAAGATGGGGAAAACGCTCGAAAGGGTCTGTTCTATCTTTTTGCGTTCGAAGTTTTTCTTTACGTGCTCATAGTACAGTTAAAACCTTTCAACAATGGTCATCTTAGGGACACTGAAAAGTGGTCGTGGCTTCTATACAACCTTAGGCCGCCAATAACAACTTGATGCATATATGAACCTAAAAAATGTCTCACCTTTCAACCAGAGTCCCCCTTGACCAGGGGTAACGCATTTGCCCATCGTGCGAGTGCAAGGTCGTGGGTTCAACACCCGGGGGGACTCGGAGATTTTTTCTCCCCGTAATCGTTTCAATGAAAAATAATTTATATTTTGGATATTTTTAAAGGCTTATTTTTTCTCACTTGAGCTAATTTTTGCAGTGAAATTCTTTAAAGGCAGATGAATCTAATCTGGGTTACTAAAAAAGCCACGGGACAGTCTAAAGAAAGTTACGAGCGAAAAATTGTGGAAAACACTGAAAACGGCGGGGAAAAAAATTAAACTGGTCTATCTTTTTGCCTTCGAAGTTTTTCTTTACGTGCTCATAGTACAGTTAAAACCTTTCAACAATGGCCACCTTAGGGACACAGAAAAGTGGTCGTTATATAGAGGTGGCCTCTATACAACCTTACAACCTTAGGCCTTACAACTTGCATATACATATCAACCTAAAAACTGTCTTAGTTCTCAACCAGAGTCCCCCTTGACCAGGGGTAACGCATTTGCACAACGTGCGAGTGTAAGGTCGTGGGTTCAAAACCCGCGGAGGACTCGGAGATTTTTTTCTCCCCGTAAGCGTTTCAATGAAAAATAACTTATATTTTGGATATTTTTAAAGGCTGATTTTTTTATCACCTGAGTTAAGTTTTCAGTGAAAATCTTTTGAGGCAGATGAATCTAATCTGGGTTACTGAAAAAGCCACGGGACAGTCTGAAGAAAGCTATGGGCGAAAAAATGGGGAAAACGCTCGAAAGGGCGGGAAAGAAATCTGAACTGGTCTATCTTTTTGCCTTAGAAGTTTTTCTTTACGTGCTCATAGTATACTTAAAACCTTTCAACAATGGCCACCTTAGGGACACAGAAAAGTGGTCGTGTTATAGAGGTGGCCTCTATACAACCTTAGGCCGCCAATAACAACTTGCATACACATATCAACCTAAAAAATGTCTTAGCTCTCAACCAGAGTTTCCCTTGACCAGGGGTAACGCATTTGCACAACGTGCGGAGTGCAAGGTCGTGGATTCAAAACCCGCGGTGGACTCGGAGATTTTTTTTTCCATGGAAGTTTTAAAGATAAATAAGTTATCTTTTGTATAATTCAAAGCTAAATTTGAATTTATTTTACTTTTAATTGAGCTAAATTTGTAGTGAAAATCTTTTAACGAAAATTGACTTTATCTGAAGCCAAGGAACAGTCTGAAGAAAGCTGTGGGCGAAAAACATTTTTGAGCACTCTAAAAAAAAGCTGGAAACTGACAAATCTAAACTTTTACTCCTCATTTTGCCTTAGAAATACATATTCAAATTTCAAGTCATGCGTTGGTGGAATTTTCTTTTCATTACATAATCGCTCACAATTTTGACTATCCTCGGAGACCCAGGGGCAGCTAGTCAGGACGATGCAATATTTTCGGGCGAAAGTTAACTTCAAGCTAGCTAGAGCAGGAAAGCCCCTCTCTCGCTTTTGATGTAAACTTTCGCCCAAAAATATCGCATTGCCCCGACTAGCTGCCCCTGGGTCTCCGAGGATGTATTTGGACCAGGAGGAAAAAGCGGGAAATGACGTCATCAATATCCTTACGATAAGGTATGGAAAATACGCCACTTGGGTCCCAAATCGACTTTCGTATGAATTTTACGAGTGGTTTGTTTTCCAGTAAGGCACTCGCGTTTATACATTAGCGTGGTTTTAACACAGCCGCCGACAACTTCGTTGATATTCCAAGCCCTTGCGAGGTTGACAAACTTTATATTAATTAGGGAGGCTTATAGTTGGTTGTAAGAGGCTGACAAAACATTCATGACCCCCATTTACATAAGCAAGCATGCAAAGAATATGTTCAATGATATGTGTGACGTATTTGTTGTAATTTGTAATCCATATTCATGATGCAGTGACGAATTCGTTTCACTTCAAACAGTCTTTCAACGTGCTAAGATGTCGACTGTTATCTTCCTTCCCACGAACAAGTTGTTGCTGTCGAAGAGTGAAGAAACCTCCTGACGAATACAACCTTCGACTTCAAAGCAGTCCAATAAATGGTGAGTGCCTATTCCTGTATATTTCTGAACATTTTATACGTATTTTATACTCTAAATATGCCACCCGTTGAAGTTTGAACGCGTTGGTTAAGTAAGTTAAGTAAAGACGCGACAATCTTATGCATTTAACAGCGTTTCATTTCAACCTTAAATTATTTGACTAAAAGCTATAGTGAAACAACAAGACTCCTACGCCATTTAAACAATTTTGAAAAGGAACACTTAAAGATGATTTTCAGTCCATACTGCGCAGTCTCAGCACTCTAATGTGTATAAACATTATAAGTTCCCACTCGATGGAATGCGAATCGATGTTATTCGCCACGAACCACATACCTTATCTTTAAGACCTTTCAAATTTTCCAACAGCTTCATTGATTTCAAGTTTAAGGCTGCGAAGTTTCATCAAGTGATATGAGAAAGAACGAAGCATAAAGCTTCGACCGCTTCGCATCCATAATGGCGGTTGTTTTGAAACTTTGAATTTACATCTTGTAAGTGGTTGCGAAATGTTTACATTTTGCGATGTATTACATGAGGCCAAACAAAAATCGCAGACAAACTCTCGAGAGTGCGCAGTACGGACTGGAAATTATCTTTAATTTTGTTGTCAATTTGTGTTGGAAAACAGTAACGCAAAATGTCCAATGACGACACGTTGCATCTTAATATGTCGGCAGCTTATGTTCTTGGAATGGTGTTTGCTTCACCATTTCCAAAAGTCAGGAAATTATATGAATTTGAATTTTGCGTTTCAAATACCGTTACTATTAACCCATTGACTCCTGGCCTTTGTTCCACTTCTGACATAATTTATACTGAAGTTCTGCAGGAGGAAAAGATATTTCCAGTGATACCCGGATCAGAGTGATCGGCTCAATGAAGCCCGAGATATACGCAAAAATGCTCAAAGATTTGCGTGAAAAACTCGCAGCAAAATTTCCTGCGACTACACTTAGCTACTCCATTGTAAAAATTGCCCGCCTCAAGGATGCTTTCTCGGAAATTTTGAAACTGGAAGCAAGCACAGTAGCAGGTCAATCACTTCCGCAAAAAGATAAGAGAAGGAGAAAAAACAAAGACGAAAACAGAATTTAAAAAAAAAACGAAAAGCCTGAAGACGTAGGTCACTTTCTCGTCCTCGAAATTTTGATTTCTGCGCATGCCCGAGCAAACATGTCGCAAAACGCGAAGCTAGTGAAAAGAAAGGCGTTCTGTCATGCCGAAAATGCCTTTTGGAGTAGATTGGAGCTAATTTGACCCATATCCAGGCTGAAAACCTCCAAAATGTTCAAAACAATGCGTTTTTGGCAAAAATCTCCAGGAGTCGATGGGTTAAGGTATGCGCCAAAATTCGCTGTACATGTTTGGTTTTACAAACTCGCTCAAGTCTGAATATTTGATTGGTTTTGTAGCATTTTGATCATAATCTAATCATGTTATTTACCTGTTTTCTTGTAGGGAAAATAAAGGCAAGATTGTCAAGAGCCTGGAACACACATGGAAATAAGCATTGGCGGAATGATCACTGGTGGAGAAAGGTTAAGATTGATTTAATTATCTGATGCTAGCTGCGATGAAAAATAGTGGCTTAGACGTAAACCAGACTTCGTTACATAGTTAATGCCTTCTTGAAACAGTGATCTTTAATATTACCAGAAAATTTTGGAAAATTTGAATTCACAAAAATACAGACACTAGTAGCTCAATCTCGTTTTACACGATCCGGAAGTTCATCAATTGTCCGAGCCACTATTTTTATATAGTTAAATGTGTTAAGGTGGCACTGCATTATACCAGCTGTTTCAGTACTTCGTTCAAAATGGAAAATCTCTTTTGCTGATTAGCACAGAATTCTTACAATATTTATTTTGAGAATATTGCGATACATCAAGTCAAAAGGGTATTCTCTAAGAGGGAATTTTCTAATTTTTAACAAGTCATTGATACTGTAGAAAAAAGTCGTAAATTGATCAATCGTGCCACTGTTTGGGACAAAGGGGGTGGTTATAGAGACCTCGATAGTGCCACTTTAACTTTTTGTGAAATAAAAAGCGTTAGGTCTGGTTCACTGAATGTTTAAAATGATCAAGAAAGTTTCTCAATAAATCGCATCGTCCAAAACAAAGTCGCCTTGTGATTGGCTACAAGGTTCGTGGTGAGATAAAAACACCAGCAGCGTAAATTAAATTATTCAGTCAAAAATACAGAACGATTTAAGGAAATCAATTGTCTTGGTCGCCAAATGTTTTTACATGGTTCAAGAAACGTGATCGATATGTTTTCCAAAATGTTTTGTAAGAACTTGGCCGAGTTTCTCATTTCGCATTTTTAGCCTATGAATAAATGACGGAAAGTAGAGATGATTTTCATTGCGACGTTATCAAATAAACAGACCTTTTTACCGATATGGCGGCCATTTTGAATTTCATTGTTTCAAATAGCTATTATGGGATACTCGGGGGGCAAATACATACTAATTTGCCCCTTAGCATTCCATAATAGCTATTCGAAACAACAGAATTCAAAATGGCCGCCCTATCAGTAAAATCTTCTATTCTGCAATTTAAAATACAGTTCCTGAAACCTTTGTATTCATCACATTTTGGACAAGAAACCATTAATGATCGGGCAAGTTTGTTTTCTGATAAATCGTTGTTGGAACTTTTTTCGAGATCCTTTGTTATAAAATTGATAAACTCTGTAAAACAATTTTAGCTTGGCTTCGAGTTCTAAGATTTCATGGCAAAATCTATGCAGTTGGATCCGTCTGTTTGGCCGCTATTGTAACTGAAATATGTACGCTACACACAAATTGCTCTGAAATTCTTAAAACAGTTCTTTGAATAAAACTTTGTTCGAAAGCTGCAATATCCAAAATATGAACCTGATCTTTACTAGTTGACGAAAAATAACCAAACAGCATTGAACTTGACAATTAGAAGATGTGAGCAAACAAAAAGGCAGTTTAATATCAATCTTAGTTTCATGCGAATATTTCAATGCAAATGTTTCGATAAAATAGCGATTATAAAACATTTTCACTGTTTTCTCTATTTGATCTTTCTATAATTTTCGTGCTCCATATAATCTCTATTTGGAATGTCTAATTTCTAAAGAAAAGTTTCATGTTAAACAAAACATTCTTTGAACCAGACGCTACGTAATGATATAAAGGACATGGTTTAACCCGTTAAAAGCAAGTGTGGAAATAGCATTTCTCCTTACTTATTCCCGACATTTTGGTAAACAGCAGTTCGGAGAATTTGGCAGAATATCACAAAACCTCCCTTATCGATTATTTTCTTATTCTCGTTACCTCTTTCTTGTCATTTACTCAATCTTGTAAGGAGAAATTAGCTGTTGATCACTCTTGGGTTTTAATGGTCGAGCTTGGTTTGTCAAACAAGGCAATAGCAGAGCGAAATTAGGAAACGAAATGAAATTGGAGAAAAAAATGGTTTCTATTGGTTTCTTATTAATTTGGCTGGAATTCAAGTCATTTTCGCTTTGTATTATTTGTCTTGTTTTGAAAACGCTGTCCAATATGTTATTTCGCCGGGTGAAACGGTCGAAAGGGCAACATGGCAAGCTATTACACAGATATTTTGATTCAACGGATTTGAACATTAAAAAAAAAAACTTTACAATCGACCGGAGTAAATTGTAATACAAATTTTAAAAACTATCACGATCGGGTTTTCGTTGAACAATTGTAAATGCGGTTTAGTTTACTTCTCTAATTGAACACAAACAAATTTTTATCTTGCCATGTCGTACTTCGAGACCGTTTGGCGTATTTTCCGACATTTAAACTGCGTAAACATGGCGCAGAATACAGCGTTTGTTTGGGAGTTCGATGTCAAATAATTTCCGTAAAATTTAATTTCTGAATTATTCACAGCCTGTAGACTTTGGATGTTTGGCAAAATGTTTTTTTTTTCTGGTCACATTTGAGGAAAGAAGCTGAACTGGAAAACAAGTTGTTGAGTTTTAAGTTTTCATACATTTGCAACAATTGCCTGTAATGTTTACACCAAAATTGAACATAATCTTTTCAAAACAGTTTCAACCTCATAGTTGACCAGTAAATGTTTTTGTCATTTATCTTCGGTTTTCAGACTGTGAATATTTCAGTTACTAAATTTCACAGAAATTATTTGACCTCGTACTCTCAAACAAAATGCTGTATTCCTCGTCATGTCTACGCATCGTTTAAATGGCGGAAAGATATTTAGATTGTTAAATCGCCTTCTTGCGAAAAAGTTATGTTTGGCAAACTCAAAGATTCTTTTAGATTTTGTGCAAGATGGTGTATTATTTTTTTGGCGGAGAAAATTTTCTGTACGATGCCTTATTGTTTTGTCACGAAAAATACTATTAGGTGAAACGCTGTGCAAATCATTTTAATTTTCCCGCCAAAAGTCTTAGTTTTTGGACGAAAAATTTTCAGGCACGCATTGTTGTTAGATTTCACTGATTTTCAAGATATTAATTAATTATTATAATCTAATTAGTCACTTGTAAAACAATAAAGTTCAATTACATGAAAAGAAGTGGTGGTTTTGTCAGTTGTGTACATTACTTATATTAAAGACTAAATACAGCAAACAAGTCAATTGCACAAGAGTTTAATTCAACTTTTCATTGTCTCTTTAATAATAAACTTAAAATTCATTCATTACAAATAATTTGAATAAAGAAAGCAAATAAAAAAAATTGCGCTTTTAAAAGGGCCTGGTAACCAGTCAAAATGTAGGCTATCTCAATTACTATTTTTTGACTATGTAGGGTTGCCAAAAAGAAAAAAAATTCTGCGCTTTTGAACAGAGACTAGTCAGAAATCAAATATACTTTGACTTTTGATGGGAAAAATCCTTCCACATAGTGCAAGATTTTTTCAGCCAAAAGACTTAGTATATTCTTGACTCAAAACTAGACACCATTTAAAATTGCAGACTTCTTTTTCCAAAAATGCACCAAAACACATTTGTAACTCTCTTTTTTTATTGGCCCTTTTAAAAGCGCAACTTTTCTACTGTTACAATGCTTCCTATGATTACACTAAATCTGTGATATTGATTCTAGACAACTGGGATGGGTTGTTTAAAGCCCGATTACGCTAAACCAGGATTAGAGAGAATTTTAATTTCAGTTTTGTATTTTTTCGGTGATGTTTTCTGTTTATATATTTTGTCCTCCAGTTTTGAGCTAGAGCAATCTCAAACTACGCAAAAGATAAAAAGTGAAAAACATTTTTAAACAAGAAAAATTGATACTTCGGTTAACTTTTAATCCTGGGTTAGTGTTGACAGGCTTTCTAACAACCCGGCCTTGAACAGTAATTTTTAATGAGTTGTTTGACAACCAAATTCTTGTTATCGAACTTTGTTTCATGGCTTTTGTGAAATAGCCAATAAATAAATAAGATATCCAAGCTTGAAACATCTATCGCAAAAACTTAATTGAGATAAAGCTTATTTTTTACCTTGAGGTAACAAACTCTCAATTCAGTCCATACCTCCTGGAGAACTAGCAAGATTTCAGTTTACTAAACCCATGAAATGCATGTAGACAATATGCAAAAATTTCCATCGTGAGTTTTGGGAAGTCACTAGCACGACTTAAAATCTTGTGAGAAAACTAATCGTGTTATATCTAGTTTTTAATCTACCTCATCTTTGAACCATTGAAGAAACACATATGAACCTGCTTGGTTTCCTTTGCTTCTTTCCCCATGCTGATGTTGATGTACACTGAAGATAGCAGCCTGAAAGAAAGATCAATGCATTAACAATAAATTATTGTAATAGCTAAGGCAAACGAACAAAATTAACATTGTCTACTCGATTAAAATTTACAAGATATGGCCAATTCTCGTCATCGTGAACTGATGTGTTTCTAGTCATTTTCATTGAACGGTTATATTTATTTCTCAAACTCATTAATAATTCATCAGTTAAAACAAAGAAAATCACAACCGTGAAGGAGGTTTGGATACCTAATCTTAATTAGCATAGATTTTGACGATTTTACCTCTCCGTTTTCTCCTTAGTTTTTGTTTCGATTGAGAAGATATATCAAACACTCGAGACAGTGTTTCATCGGCTATCCAAACACCTCGAATTTCATCAAAAATACTCCGCTGCGCGTCGTATTTTCAACTCTCTTCTCGGTGTTTGGATATCCCGATGAAACACTGTCGCTCGTGTTAGATATATTACATAATGAGATTGAGACAAACTTAAAGCACGGACAAGAAACGACACAAAATTATCAACACCAGCTAAAATAAAGTGTTCAGAAATTAACATTCATAATTATGCAAAGCTCTCCTGCAAAATTGCATGCTGCAAAGTTCACTGGGAAAAATATTCTCGACAAATCGGATAATATTTGAATTTTCTTTATGAGGATGAATTTATAAGTGTTTTAAAAATTGTCGCCACAAATTTTTGTAGTATTTGAAAAACGTTTCCCATGCATGATCAAACACACTCCTCGTGCAAACAAGTGCAAAGTTTTCAGTTAGTCATGGTACTCATTTTTCATTGTTCACATTTAACATACGTTTTTCTGCAGAAAAAGCATCATGCCAGCTACGAATTGCTTGCAAACATTTAAAGAGCTAATGAAACTTTTTAGCTCTTTGGCTGTTATATTCAGGGAGAAATTGGCTTTCAAAAACTGTCAAATTTCTGGGTGGTAAAACCTGCTCTAATGAGCTCGTAGATAATTGGTAAAATTATGATTATTAAAAACATGTGTTGCACAAAAGGTACTCAATACATTGGGCTTATATTCCTTGAAACAGTTCATCGTGCTATGCCCTTTTAATGTTCTGGGCCGGGTTGTTTGGAAGCCGGTTAACACTAACCCAGGATTAAAAGTTAACCAAATTATTAATTTTTCTTGTTTAAAATGTTTTTCACTGCTTAAGTTTTGGGTAGTTTGAGATTATTCAAACTCAAAACTGAAGGATAAACAATATAAACAGAAAACCTCACCAAACAGTTGCAAATTTAAAATTCTTGCTAACCCTGGGTTAGCTTAACCAGGCTTTGAACAACGCGGCCCAGAAATGACATCTTTTAACTTGATCAGAAACTGAATCGCTTATACTAACGAGGCAAGTATTGTAAACAAAGATTCCACAATAATATACAGAAATGATCTGACACGCCATCAACAAGAGCCTGATTATGTTTAAAATAGCTTTCATGGAACTCACTCATTTTTCCATGAAGTTTGGTGGTGGTGGTGACTCAAATTTCAGAAATAAATAAATAAATACCATAGGCACGCAAGGCATGCAAGAGTTATGTTTCTGTGGATTGAAGATACGATGTAACTATACTGTCAGGTATTGAATTTTCTAGGATAGGAAACATTTAGTGTGTGCTAGATTTGGTCTGAGAATTTGGTGATATGTGTCCTTATACGGGAAAAGGTACACTATTCTATGAAACTATGCTTATACTGTTTCTCCACCTTCTATGTAATCCTGGCATTTTTCAAAAAAAAAAAATAGACTGTCGCTGACAACTTCTTCAATGTGTTGAAAACATAATTATTGCTGTCTTTAATAATTTGCCTTTATTGTGATGAATGAATGAATGACTTTATTTAACCTCGGTTAAAGATGAGGCTTATTAGGCCTCTAGCAATTACAAATGCTAATATACCGAGAAAATAAATAAATAAAACTATTTACAGGAAAAAAAAAAAACTTAGGGTATATAAACTATGGAGAAAAAATAAAAATAAAAAATTACAAGTTCCTGAGCTTTCTTAGCTCTTTCCTGAAACGGGCAAAATCGGCCACTGATCTTAAATTATCAGGTAAGGCATTCCACGCCTTAGCAGCAATGTACGATGTTGATTTGAGTCCATAAGTCGTGGTCTTAGCTACAGGTAAAACAAGTTTATTATTGCCCCTGAGATTTTTCTTATTTTCTCTTATATTAAATAAAGATTGAATGTACTGAGGCATACTGTTATTAAGGGCTTTAAAAATTATTAAAAGCATATCTTGTTTCCGTCTACAACTTAATGAGTAACCTATCTTAGAACACAGACTATCATATCCATTACAGAAATCGTTAAACACGTATCTAAGGGCCCTCTCATGTAATTTCTCTAAACGGTCACTATCTTCTTTGAGACAGCTATTCCAAACAGAACTACAGTAAGTAAAATGTGGCATAATAAATGCCCTATATATACGTATCTTTGACCTGAACGAAAGAATGTGTTTGAATCTATTAAGAACATCAATTTGTCTGCCTACTTTCTTAATTAACTTAGATAAATGACTCTTAAAGTTTAACCTATTGTCAATTACAACCCCCAAGAGTTCAACATTATCGATCGCTTTAACCTGAGAACCATCAATGCATAGTTCTACTTGATCACTTTTTTGTTCGGGCAAAACTACCAGTTTGCATTTGTCTAGGTTCAGGAAAAGACCACAATCACGAAACCATTTGGAGGTGATTTCTAAATCCCGGACGAGTGCAGCCTGAACCTTTTCTGGATCTATATCACTTGAAGTTAATTGATTATCATCGGCATAGTTCGAAAGTTTAGCCTCTGTAACGAAGTAGAATAGGTCGTTCAAAAAGATATTAAAGAGCAAGGGGCCTAAAACAGACCCCTGTGGAACTCCTCTGTTTATCTTGACAGTGTCAGACTTGGCATTGGCCACTTTAACACGCTGTCTCCGACCACTGAGATAATCCTTGATTAAGTTCAGACTATGGGTAGACAGACCATACGCCTTCAGCTTATCCAACAACAGATTGTGAGGAATGAGATCAAAGGCTTTACTTAAATCCAACATCACTGAACCAACAGTCTTTCCTTTGTCCAAGTCTTGCCTCCATGATTCGATGAGGTGGAGAAGCACTGCTTCACAGCTATAGCCACTGCGATAGGCTGAGAGAAATGGCGATATGATTGTTGCAAAGTACTCCACTAATTGACGGTTGAGACATTTTTCAAAGACCTTTTCTATATTAATCAATATAGATACCGGTCTATAGTTACATATGTTAGAAGGGTCGTCCTTCTTGAATACTGGACAGACTTCTGCTAACTTCCAGTCACTTGGGAAACGTTCAAATACAATAGAAGTGTTGAATAAGTTAGCGAGAGGTAGAGCTAACTCCTTTGAACAGTCCCGTAAGATCTTCGTAGGAATCCCATCATGACCAGTAGCCTTATTTGGGTCAAGTTTGCCTAGAACCTGTTGTACTTCCACGGGACTAATTAACTGAAAGTTAAAACTCTTAATATTAGGACAATGATTCCTTATAGCACAAATACTTGGATGACTGTTGGAACAATAGTGATTGCTCATCATTGGATATTCTGCACTATCGGTTTGAATTTTAGAAAAATGGTCGTTGAACATCAAAGCTATAACGTTACTGTCAGTTATAACCTCATTATCTTCTTTAAGAGTTATGGTGTTATCACCACTGTTATTTTTGCTGTGTGTAAAAAGGCTTAATTACGGTCCAAAAAGCCTTAGGATCGCCATTCGCATCGTCACACTTAGTTCTTATGTATTTGCAAATTAATTTCCTTCTTAACGATGAGGTCTTGTTTCGTTGTTCCTTGTACTTTTGCCAGTCTACGGGATCTTTTGTTGCATAGTATGTTTGTTTTAATTTGCGTCGACAGCGAATAGCATCAAGCAGTTCAGTTGTCATAAAGGGAACATGTTCACGCTTGATCACCTTTTTCTTAACAGGAGCATGTTCATCTAGAAGATCTGTGAACATTTTTCCCCAGGCCCATGCAACATCGTCGACATCATCAAAGACATAGGCGACATGAAAAGGAATTTGACTGACGTCCCTGGAGAAAATATCTTGATCAAAGTTTTTGAAGCTTCTTTTGTACTTAGTTTTCATACACGGTTTAGGACAATGAGATCTCATCACAGCATAAACTAGACAGTGATCACTTATTCCAATATCATAAGCTCCAGAAGATAGAAATGATCGTGGTTTTGATGTAAATATAATGTCAATCAGAGAAGTAGAAGTGTTTGTGACTCTTGTAGGTTCTTTTATCAAATTGGATAATCGATAGACTTCTACCAAATCAATAAGAGCACGACCATCCTTAGCACCACTATCTGGATTCAATAAATCACAATTCAAATCTCCAACAAGAATCACGTTAGCAAAGCGTCCAGCACGAAGTAACATGTTGTTAAGTTGAAATTCCCAGATTGATTTAGATAAATTGGGAGGTCTATAGGTTCCTAGTAGTAGAGTTCTGGGACCGTTCTTTCTTGTTTGAAAGCTTAGAGCGATAGTCTCAATGTCTACACACTCTAAGTGAGATACTCTGAGAGTAATTAGTTCTCTTCTAGCATATACTAGAAGTCCACCACCATATCTATTCCTGTCTTTGCGAAACATCCTGAATCCTTTAATATAAAACTGCGAGTCAGGAAAACCAGCATCAATTTTCGTTTCAGCAAGAATAACAATGTCAAATAGCCCTTGTAGAATAACAGATTTTACTTCTTGGAATTTAAAGCCAGCGATACTGTTTATATTTAAGTAGGCAATTCTGGTGTTTTTGTAATACTGTTTTAATCGCACGGATAGATCATCATCACTTTCCGGCTTGGAGGGAGAGATACTAGCGTCGTTGAGGTCAAGATCAAGCTCAAAGAATGAGTCCGAGAAGTTCGGCAATGCACAACCACAACAGATATAACTTGAGGGCATAGTTTTTTTGGTAAGACCAACACATTTGATATGCCACGACTTGTTGCATTCATTACAACGAGCAGAGAGATGATTTTTAGCCACAGTTCTTTCACATGCAGGACATTTCGCAGAAATTGATGTCGATTTAGGCCCAGGCTGGGTCTCAATATCCCCACAGCAAACCAACAACATTGAGACTATAACTGGATTAAAAGAAGCATAACCATTAGTGGAGTACACAACTCTGCTACGTAGAAATTTGATCCTTTTGATTCTTGTAAATAACCAGGAATTTGTACGATGTGTGTAAGCATATGCTGGATTTACGAATACATAAATACGTGATTGGTTCTCTTGTATAATTCTTAATTTGTGTTATATAATTTGCAGAATATTACATGCAATACATACAGAGAAATAGCACGCATGTTTTGATTTGCCATTCCCTCAACATCTTTAATGGAGGCAGCGATGTCAAAGAAAAATCAACTGAAGATGAGCACCTTGCTTGCTTACAGATTATTATTTAATAGGACCTCTAATGGCAATTTATTACCTCATTGTTTAGACAGCCAGGCTTCCAGCTACTGTTGGGTGGAATAAGGGTACCATCTGTGACCATTCAAATTCTGGCATCTCTTTTTGGATGGATTTAATAACTTTCCAGAGAATGGCTCTGACTTTAACGAAAGGTGCAGTGATGCCCTTCCACACTTTGTCAACCAGGGCCGCGTTGTTCAAAGCTGATTAAGCTAACCCAGGATTAGTGAGAATTTTAATTTCAGTTTTGCATTTTTTTTCAGTGAAGTTTTCTGTTATATTGTTTGTCCTTCAGTTTTGAGCTTGGGTAATGTCAAACTACACAAAAGATAAGAAGTGAAAACAGCTTCATACCAGAAAAATTGATAGTTCGGTTAACTTTTAATCCTGGGTTAGCGTTAACTGGCTTTCGAACAACCCAGCCCTGGTTGACAAAGTGTGGAAGGACATCACTGCACTTTTGTGATGTAAATCGTCCTTTTAATGTTTACATACTGGTATGCATTTACTTTATCTGTCATCTGAGAACTTCACTTCAGGGTACACTGCACCAAAAGATTTAGGGCAGTAGTTTTCCCCCTTCTATTCATACTTATAGTAATATTAGTTAACTGTCATGTGTATGTACCACAGCTTTCTTTTCTTGACATTTCTAGCCTTGCTCTGCATTTGCTAAATTTTGTGGACATACATTTAATCTCTGGGAAAGCAAAAGGTGTTTTGTCCTACCAAAAATTCAGCTTCTATATTTTGATGGAAAATCTGTTCCACTTTGACGCTTTCTATTTTTGAGTAGAGTTGTATTTAGTTTGCTGCTTCAGCACTCACAATTTTATTTAACCTAAATTTTATTTCACTAATTTGAAGAAGAAACAATTCTTTTTCAAACTAAACATGCCATTGTGGGAAAAGTAACGTACCAGAACGCATTTTGACCATTTGAAAATAGGCTAAATGCAGAGCTCTCATTTAGCTGCCTTGTGTGATTAGCTCAAAATTTCATGAAATATTTGATTTCTTATCCAATCATGATCTATTTAGCTCTAAATATACAAGGAGGTAAAATTACACCTACAATTAGTTTGTAATGACAATCACTACTTTCGAATTTACGAGCCTCTGAACATGGCACTCGTTTTCAATAAATTTTGACCAATTTAGGGCATTGCAAAGTAAAAATTGTGATAATAAAACTATTACTGATTGATGGAATTTTTACCAATATTTTTGTAACTGGTAGGGCTTCATTCCATGCAAGTTTGAAAAATTCCACTTTTTCACTATTTCCTGGTCTAGTTGATATTTAGGTGGAGCTGCTCTTCAGCCTACTCATGAATTGACCTAACAATCTCTGATTTTTCATGCATTTGTTCAGTTTTAACATTTGATTTTAGTTCTGGCTCACCAAGAAATGGTCGACACTAAAACTCAGTAAAAAATGAATTTTACTCCCTAGCACTGCAACTTCCAAGACAGTGGGCCTAAAATGTTTATTTGTAATAATGTTCACCTTCTGAATTTTGCTGCAAAAGAATCATAGTAGAATCCCGATCTCTCAAGCCTCCAGGGGAAACGCAAATTGGTTCGAAAAATCGGAGAGTTCAAGAAATCGGGGGTAAAATTACAGTGTTTGACTGAGGAGAGGGAACGACTTTTGGTTTGAGTTATTGGGATGTTAAAAAAAATGAGGGTTGAGAAATCGGAATTCCAATGTACATACAAAAGAGAAAGCACAGGAGCTGGTAGGTGGCAAGAACATTTTTCTTTTCCTAATACGCAACTCTTGTGAATGTAATATGATAGACTAACAGATCAAATCAGCAAGACAAGTGTTAATATGTTTCAGTGTTTAGGTGCCTTGTTCTCGTTCTTGATTTGCATGACATAG
The DNA here is from genome assembly GCA_964020085.1 of Micromussa lordhowensis. Classification (NCBI taxonomy): domain Eukaryota; kingdom Metazoa; phylum Cnidaria; class Anthozoa; order Scleractinia; family Lobophylliidae; genus Micromussa; species Micromussa lordhowensis. The sequence goes on along the minus strand of OZ026608.1, from coordinate 3,766,840 downwards.
CATTTCTGAGCATGCATACGTTTATATCTAAAACAATTAGCAGGAGTTTGTATTTTGTGCAACACAGCTCCAGTTTCTGGGCATAAATAAATGCAACTTAAAAAAATAAAAAAGTATCTAGTGTATTTGCACTCAAACTTTCACTTTTAATGGTAGTGTTTACAGAAAGATAATTTATAAACAAATACTTTTTTCTACATAAAGTGCTCCAAGTTGTAGTGTAGACAAATTCTGTGTTGATCAAAGAGCCCAAAGTGATTGAAGCAGGCTGTGACCTTTTGCTGCTTAACTATAATATTTTTCCCTTTCACTGCAATGCTCTTTCTGAGTTTAGGTTTACTCTTACATATATAGGCAGCCTTCAGACAACTGTCTTTCGTCGATTCAAAATAATTTCAACCTTGGCAGGAAATAGACTGCAGTATTTTTCACTGAAAGCAAAGTCAACAAATGTCATCAAAGTAAATCGAAAAGCCAAAGAAACTTAGCTAGCCCCATGGTTACTTCTCACGTCTAAAGCACGAGTGTTTCAAAGTCATACCAATCTGTGAGCGACACAATAACAAGTGAAAATAGCCATGTAATAAACCTGTCAGTAAAAAATAGAAATCTTTAAACCATAAAAGTAACGTGACCAAAAAAGAAAATGAGACAGTGTGGAAATTGGACTAATTTGAGTTTCTGAAAATTCTCTCCAGAGGGGTGGGGGGTCAAAGGTTATGAAAATCCAGGAAGGAGAGAGGGGAGGCTCAACCTAAAACAATCTTCTTTGGGGATCATTTCCAACAGAATGTAACCTCAAACTTTTAGATGTGTGACACTTGAGCACTCTCTGAATCTGAAAAAAGTTGAAATATTTCAGTTGAATTTTTCTTTCTTGATTTACCCACACAGGTTCTTCCATTATTATGGTAAACACGCAGAGAAAGGTGACAAAGAAAGCCGTCGATACAAAGCTCGCTTCGAGTGTATACCCAGGCCCAGCATACCACTAAGCCTCACTGTTGACAAAAATAGCCGTCATAGGAAAGAGTTTCAAAATTCATGACTCTTGAATAGTGTCTATGTACAATTGTGTATATCTGCAAGAGCAAAACATTTTTCAAAGCATGGCTACAGGCTCTTGGTCACAATACGTAACCCACAATTCTCCAAAATCTGCAAAATCCTGCACAATTTTCTGCACAATACTCAAAGATTTGCTTAAATATTTAAAACGGCTTTCCTAATGGTTGCAGAGATTCATACGAACGTTTTTCTCACTTTCTTCGATCAAAATGCTCGAGCGAATATTAATAACAACAAGGCATCAAATTACATTTGCACATAATCTTTCAGGTTTTGTTTCTTGCTGATAACTTCAGAGAATTTGCTGACCTTGATGCAATTTATGAAGTATTCAGTAAATATTCAAGCTAAATATTATAATTAAATTAAGATAGGAATGTTTTTAAAAAGGAAGATCATTTATAATGGAAAATATGGCATTCTAGTTTGGTTTCATGTGCGTTGAGCTACCCTGAAGTCGTGTCACGCAACATGATTTTGTTTACACAGAGTCAGTAACACATATTTTTCAAAAACTTAGGGTTAGGGTAGTAGGACTTGGCAAGAACAATTTGCCTCCAGAATTCCACATTTTTTTTCAGCACCCTATTAGAAGGCCAACTTGGAGGTACATGTAAGATACTTAATTCAAGTTACCACAAGTCTTATCATTATAAATTTGAAGACATATTTTGCACAGCGTAAGAAACAAGTCACATGTTTTTAATAAGCTACAAGTCCGAAAATGTTTTTGTATTTAGCTCGTTTTATTGAGTTCTACAGAAATTGTATGCTTCATATTTGCTAAAGCTTTAGAAATTACACCAGAGCATCTTCTGGACATGATAGTGCAAATCATTCTACTGAACATAAATTAAATTTAAGGCTCATAATTTTTTTTTGGAAATCCAGACAGGAGAGGAGATCTTTTGCCTTGGAAATCCAGATTTGAAGGGGGAGGACTAGTGCTTCAGGAAATCAGGGTGGGAGGGGAGGTTAAAAAACGTGACTATCGTCAGGAGTGTGTGGATTTTTTCTGGAATAACTCAATGGAAAGTGGCAGCCATTTTGTTTAGCATGTCTACTACTCATTTAAACATAAAATGCACTGGACAGTGAAATGTATACCACAAAATGTTTACCAACCATCAACTGACTGATTAAGGTAATTCCCTCGAAATTGTTCTACTATCAAACTTTTTTTGAAACTTGGCATTAAGTCAACACTCATGATATGACCATAAAAAAATGCAATAAAAAAATGGGGTCACCATGCTTGCTTATGTGTCAGCAGGCTCTGAAAATGGGGTATTTTTACTGGTTGCATGTTAAAAATTTGAATCATCTTCATACAGAATTAAGTCTTGATTACTTGAAAGACACAAACTTTTATCTTAAAAGTAAAGCTTCTTTTATTCACATAAGTAGTATAACTTCATTTAAGCCGTTTCTGATTACCCTGTTGCAGTAATATTGCACTTTTTTGGACAGTTCCGTGGTTAGCTTGAAGTCTTCGCCTTGGTCAAAATAAACCCAGTATGGAACTATTTTGCAAAAAAAAAATCATGTTCTTCTATCAAACTTTTTTCCTTCTTCAAATAGGTTCTTTATTAGACTGTTCTTATCAAATACAAAAAAAAATCAGGGGTCACCGTGCTAGTTTGCTATCGAGTTTAGTTTGCTATCGAGCTTAGTTTGAGGGAAATCTCTTAGCTTTTATACGCACACATGCTCATGTGCGCGAGATAATGACGCGAAAATCGTGTGCAGTTTATTATATTGATTAGATTGAAAATCTAAACATTTCAACTAAAATGTCAAGATACCCAGCCAAGTTTAAGAGTTTTCAGTGTAAAATTGTTCAAATGGGAGCCTGGCAAAAGTTGCAAAGTTCCATACAAATCCTTATAATTTTGTGGCTTGTCTACACAATCCATACAAACTCTCTATTGTAGGGGGCACCGTGCTTGTTTAATAGGAAAGGAGCATTTAGTTTGCTATCGAGCTTAATTTGAGGGAAATCTCTTAGCTTTTATACGCACACATGCTCATGTGCGCGAGCTAATGACGCGAAAATCGTGTGCAGTAGGGATGCGCACTAAGGTAATTCATTGGTATTGCATTGCGCATCCCTACTGCACATGATTTTCGCGCCATTAGTGCGCGCACACGAATTTTTTTTCCCCAACAACTGCTAAAAATGCTCATAACAGCCAGACTGTTCTGTATGTGCATGCACTAGTTAATGAAGAAAATATTGTGGGGAAAGGGATGTGCAATGCAATTCAGTGGAATTCACCTTGAGCTGGAATATACATGCACCACTTACCACCCACCTCCCCCTCCTCCCTGGGGGTGTTTTTGTTTCTGTTACGCCATACCGACACAAGGTGAATGTTCCGATACATACAAATTCCATTCAACAAAATGTCAAGTCTAGCTGGGCATCTCATACGAAGTTTATAAGGTTAAGTTTACATTAGAAACAAAAGTCATTGAAGAATAAAGTTGAAAGCTTTGAAAACATCTTACCTAGCACGCCTTTTGAACTGTGTCCTAGTTCCAACTGACCTTGTCTGCATGTTATTCTTGAGATATTCGACCTTGTCACTACGAAATGAAAAACATGTAACATTTTTAACTACTCTGAAAACATAATCTTGCAGAAATCGAGGGTGTAAGCAAAAATTAAAAAGAAGACTCAAACAAACCTAAATTCCGTACTCTTTTCCCTGACTCACGTGCAGACTTGCAAAGATTGCAGGGTAAATAACAGAACCAACTAGGGAGGGGTAAGGAAGGTAAAGAGCAGTGGGCTGGGTATGGGGAAAGCTGGCATCGTCTTCTTCATCACTTAATCAATGCAGACGTTTCCTTAGGAATATTTTACTTGCTTGTCAGTCAACAAATCAACTCTTTATATACCCTTTATATACCCTATATGTAATAGTAATTGGACCGAGTGGAGTACAATTCAGGGAGTAATCGCGCGAATAATTTCAAAATCGGACGAGCGCGAAGCGCGAGGCCGATTTGAAATTACGAGCACGATTACTCCCTTAATCAAAACTATAACAAAATTCTCGAACGCGATTGGCTATCAGCAGCCTGATTTGAGCATTAATTGGACAGTTGCACACGTCATGCTTGTAATTGGACAGTACGCGCCATTTTGCGCACGCTGTTTTGGTGCACTTTGTCGAGTAAACTGCTTGGTTTTTCAGCATTCATAACAACGTTTTAATATCGTTCAGCGCTCAATCGATGCTTTGTCCCTTTCTCGAATTTTGTCAAAGTTTTGATTAATTGGTAACAGGACATCTTGTCGTCCAATTCAGGCTGTAATCATACTTGCGATTAACAAATCGGACTCCCGCTTCGCGGTCGTCCGATTTTGTTAATCACTCGTATGATTACAGACCAAATTGGACTCCACTCAGTCCTATTACCATTATTTATTATCCAAGTCTGCTTCGTAGAGTACAAATATCGCGCGAAACGAGTACAAATATCACACGATATTTGTACTCGTCTCATTCCTCCCGGCCGCGTGAAGTTCAAAACCTTGGCAAAGTCAGAATTTTGGGAAAAGAAATCGTTGGATAATAAATCTCTTATTAGACGTTTTGGTGTGTAGTATCGCTGTATATTTTTACTCGTTGTTTGTATTTTGACTCGCCCTACGGGCTCGTCAAAATACCGCACAACTCGTAAAAATATACAGCGATACTACACACCAAAACGTCTAATAAGATATATGAATTGTACGACACGAAGTCCAATTACTAATTAATCGTATCTATAACAAATTTCGGAATTAAAAATGTCTTCTAAGAACTTCTTTTGAGCGAAAACGTCCGTAGCGCTTGTCCTTAGTTTCGAAAACTTTAGAAAACATTGCTAAGAAAGCCATTAAAGCGCGCGTAATTGACGTGAAAATCACGTGGGTATCCAATTACAAATCGGACACCTGTAATCGGACACCCACGTGATCGCGCGCCGATTACGTGACAAATAGGCGCGCGGAGACCAATCACGATCTAGAATTTTGTTATAGATACGATTAATTTATATATCAAAAGGCTGTGGCTGGTTGCCATAGCAACCATTTTGAGTGAAACCTTCAAACTGATTTTCTCTTTCCGAGTGCAATCGCACACAATTGATCTTTTTTCACCATACTTAAACTAACTTTTTGGTCCCTTTTAGGGTACCATTCCACCTTAACGCGGTTTTGGTGTCCAGCCTCAAAGGGAGCCTTTTGCGATATTGAGCCGAAAAGGAGCAGCTAGCAGCACAGGTGGCCCAAGCTCGATATATGAGTAGCTCTATGTGGACCTTTGCATTGTTACGTGACTCGAGCGATTTGCATATTTATAAAGATTTGTATGGGGAAAGAAGTAAACCCGTTGAATTACAATAAAAACCGCTTACCTGAATTCCAGCTCCGCTTTCTTTGTGTGCTGTGTGATTTTTTAACTGATTTAGAGCGGTTTAGCGTAGTTTAGGTTCCAACGGTTTCTTCTATAGAGAAACCAGGTAAGCGGTTTTTATTGTAATTCAACGGTAATTTTTCGTTTTTTTTCGGGTTTACTTCTTTCCCCATACAAATCTTTATAAATATGCAAATCGCTCGAGTCACGTAACAATGCAAAGTCCACATAGAGCTACTCATATATCGAGCTTGGGCCACCTGTGCTAGCAGGAGCCCTAACAGGAGATTTTGTGTTGTTTAGCCCGGGGGGGGGGGGGGGGGGTTACTCCCATAAATTTCGGATAGGTGTTTGCCGCGAAGGATCTGACCCTAAGCAAACGGAAATTGATACCCTATTTAGCCCAAACCTGAAAAATGACACCGTATTCAAGGGAAAAATTACAGAGTTTATTGTTTAACGATAAAGCCATATTTAATGGCGGATTGGCGTGTGAACACATACGTTTTTAGGATTTCAGGCATTTTTATTGTAATTTATTGTACCTGATGATTTTTTTACCGAGTAGAAATAATGATTAAAGTTTAAAGAAAGATTAAAGATTACGGTTTCCGGCTTTCGTTTCACGCCGCAGGAAAGAACCGGAGTGAAACAAAAGCCGGAAAACTGTCAGTGTTCGCAGGGCAATGGGGGAGAGGAGAGAAGCGCTGCGTGACGATCCAAATAACGACTAGCCGCCACGGAAAAACACAATCTTTATAAAATCGCTTTATAAAATCATTTGTTTTCCGCTTAACTGGGTATTTACGCACTCCAATTTTAGCTGATACAATTTAGGCACCCATCTAAGGATCTCACTGGGAACACAATGCCAAGACAGGCAAAAATGATACCCTATTTAAGGATCGAGAACCTCAAAAACCCTACCCTATCCCGCAGAACATACCTATATAACCTATGTATGGGAGTACCGCCCCCCCCCCCCCCCCTCCCCGAGCTCTTAGGGTGAAAAACATTTCAAGCCAGGCCCACAAAAAAGGATCTAATTCATGGTTCCTCTTTAGGGATTCCCTATGAGCACCTCGTCGTTTTTATCTGGGAGTCACTCCAGGGCGAAAATACGGTTCTGCTGTCAGAATTTATCCTATCCTACCCACATGTGACCAAGGCTCGCTAAAAGGGTTTGTACGGAGTTCAACAGCGTCTGTATGGATTTGAAATTTGATAGAAATCTATCCAACTTACTTAGAAAAGCTACGATTAACTATAAGAAATCAATATTACCGCTTTTTTTCTGCCGTTCCACCTGGGCCATGAGGGTCCCTCACATCAAATTTGTTCTGCGGCGGCAAATTTCTGGGGCAGGAAATTGTTTTCTCACCTTTAGGTTCTGCATGAATTTTTTTTGGTGTGCAGAATATTTTTCTAACATGTCGAAAACAATGATGGTAGAAAGCACTTGCTCAATTTTTTCCCCATGACTCCCTTTGCATGATTTTTTCCTTCATTTTTTCCCTCCCCCACGTGGGAAGATTGCGTGACGAGTCCAAAGAGCCAAAGAACCACAACCACCATCCTTGTAAACTGAGACAGCATTATCATGCCACATCGGTTCTAAAATTGTCTTTAATGCTACAAAAAACCATTACATTACGATCGGGAATGTAATATTTTTTCAATGATTTTAATAATAGAATGAAAATAACTTAGTACAATAGTAGTTTGAACAGTACATAAACAGTAATAAACTGATATATCTGTCCAATTCTTATACAAGAACGACCTTCTAGAGTTGATCAGCATCTGAATTCTCTTAACATCTTTTCATACATTTCATGTCATTCTCCTCATGAGAATATTGGTTTTGGTCAAGATACTTTCCCTCAGACGATTACCATAGCCCAGCTAACAGAAATTGTTACAAAAGGTTAAAGAGAAAGCAGATACTGATCAGAAGACCAAATAACATACCTGTTATACTCTTTAACTGATTTAACAAAAAGCTGACTACTAAAATACAAGAAGCCAAATTATTCAACAAAATCAGATATGTACAGAATAAATATTTTGAGAATAAGGTTGTTCAAGTGATTTGAGGTGAACAAATGAAAGAAAAACAACTAAACATACATGAAGCTGAAAACAAGTTTCATGCAAGGACGTGAGATGTGATCAGTGTCTAAATGTCCCAAAGCAAAGCAGAAATATCCACATTTTCAAAATGTGAGCTTGCATAAACCCTCTTCACTTGAGATTTAGAGGAATGGAGCATCAAAGACAGGTTAATTGGAATAAAATGTCTGATAGGTAATCTTGATACCTCAGAGCTAAATGCAAGGAAACACGGTACAATATTCAAGCTGTGCTGATTCTGAAAAGAACAAAAAAAAGTGACGAAAAGGGTACCTAAGAAACACCCACAAAGGTTTACACCATTGATTTTACATCAATTTATTGAAATGGTTTTCCACTGTAAACTTTCAACTGAATTTTATTCTCAACAGAGAAAGCTTTTTCTCTGGAATGCTGTTAAAATAATTATGCTGTTTCATACAATAATGCATTTATTCTTTTTACATGCAACTACTGTCCTGGTAAAAATAGTATTTTGAATTGTTAAAAACTATCTTAAAATTAGATTTTAAAGGAACCACTTCAATCCAAATCATTATTTTTAACTACTGTTTCTCAAACATTAATTGCTGCTTAGTTTAAAGACTCTTAAAAACTGTCAAAATGTCTCATTTTGCTTATCACAGGTCAAGTTTTCAATTTCTCGAAAAACTGCATGCAGCTACCTTAAAAATTATCTTTATTGCTAAATTTAACAGTGTTGGGATTGGGGAAAAGAAGCTTTGTTCAGCGCTCATTGCTTTTGGATATTTTGACATTCTTATTACTATAAGAATGCAAGTTGGACTAGAGTAATAATGTGCTAAATTTCTGTAAAGGACGTGGAGTTGATCATAAGATGCACTATATCGATATTAATATTACTATTAATATTATTATTACTGTCTTGCGCTAATAATAAGTTAGACAAAACCTACTTTCAATCAACTGTACTGATAAACAACATATATCTCATAACAATATAAATTACAACTAGGGTAAATAATTCCCATAATTTATGGTTAATGTAGCTCTGAAAGGCTGGAGTAATGAACCATTTGTTTCTTATTACTATTAGTAACCTTTTTTACTTATTAATATGCCATCAAAAGCTTTTATGAATAAAATACTTCTTTTCATATTTTACAGGTATATGATACATGGTAGTTTAGCTTGGACGCAGCCGTTTAGCTTCTGGCTCTAGGGACCCAGTCCCAGATGGCCGAGAACTGCTGGAAGAGCTGCTAGAACTGGTGGCCTGGGAACCATCTGCAAGAGAAAAATAATTATCATACATTTCTGCTGCTATTCATTCCCATACACATACATTTCTAGGAGGGACTCCCATTTGATAAGGGTGAGAAAGCTTGCCGTCTCACTTAAAAGGGGTACAAATCAAGGATTCTCACTTGCAGTGTTCATGACAAAAACACCACTATTTTTAGCTATCGTAGTGTCTTTTAGCTTGCACTCAGAGAAGTTATTAAAAAAAAAAAAAACACATTTCTATTTCAGGTTTGACAACTGCCAGTCTGTCAAGTCCAGTCTACTAGCACGGGCTCCCTGCCTGAACAGCACCTGGTAATCTTAAGTGGTATCTATTGGGGTCAATACAGTTTGAACCATGCCCCCAGATTGGTCTCCTTTAGGGGGTTAATTCAAGTTTTCTGACAAGCACCGCCGACGTTTTCATTTGTGAGTCCCACCCAGGCATACATTATTAGATGAGCAAACAGGGGATTCACTGTACTTACAGCTTAGTGTGCAGTCGGGCTGTTCTGTTAGAAGACTATTTTCCACTGTATCCAGGCCCATGGACAAGGCTGACCCAAGGCCGACAAACTGACAAGGGACAAAAGAAAAACAATATCAAAACTGACATTTCTAAAACGATGATATACTATCCAAAACGCAAGTGTCAAGTTTTTGGTTCTCTCCATTTTATACATGTACTCCATTTTCATCCTTGAAACAAGAATCAGTGAGTCAATTTAACAAGAGAATACTGGGTCAAAAAAGGCTTTAAGTGCTCAAAACATTGTGGACACAAACTGGGATTGACTCACCACAAAAATTTGACAGAGTTTATCAAATTTCACATTTTGCTTAGAATGTGAGAGGTTTCTAGACCTTGTGTACAAGAGCTGTTGTACAATCTACTCAATCTGTATAAGCGTGCTTCCTTATACATCCCTGTTCTCCCTCCTCTACTTTATTATATGGTTAGCTCCATGAGCAGACGAGACGAACCAAATCCTATGCTGTGATTGGCTGCCTGAGCAGTCAAGATGAGGCTATCTTGCCCACTTGGGATTTTCTGCTGTGTCCCACAAGAAACATTTTCCTGATAAATCCTTTATTCACCAAGCTTGTTGAGTCAAGATGGCTGGATATTGGCCATGTTCTTTTTTCGTGAGTTTACATACACAAAAAAAAAGAACTTGGCCAATATCCAGTTACCTTGACCTCAGACTCGGTTAATAACCCATATGTAGGCCTAAAAATCATTTCTGGGTTTCATACACTCCTAGTGAATTTTCAAGTTCCTAAACATAATGCTAAAATTAAGAAGTGCCAATTTTAAGACAACAAATTTTCCAATGTTCAGACTTGTGATCGCTCACCTCTCCCATAACAGCCATGGGTGACGCACCAATAGCTTTGGCAACTTTGTGTTCCACCAAATAGAACATGTACTCATCATACAGTAGCCTGATCAAATGGAACGAGCCAAAGCTGGCTGCACTTCGCAAGGTCAGGTCACGGATTATCATGGAACTAAAAGACAAAATAGAGCAGATTATTTATCACTGTATATAGCCTACATGTAACTTAAAAGCTTGGCGGTTTAATGATTAGAGTGTTTAAGACACTGCACACTTAAAGTGCCTCTCCATCATTAATTATAAAATGACAATTGATGAATTTAAGTGAATATATGAAAGACCATATATTTCAACTGCAGAGAAAACTGTGAAGACATGATTGATCATTGCAGTTATATACACAACTTAAGCAGTTGTGAAATTAAATACGGTCTTTCATATCTTCACTTGCATCCTTCACCATCAACGCGTATATTACGAACTCCCAACATGATCAGCTCCCAGTTTGCTTCAAGATAGCTCAGTTTTTAGAACACTGCACCGGTATAAATATAAAATTTATTTACTTTGCTTTGGTGTAATTTAAATTTAGGTGAAACACTTTTCCGAATAACGCATGAATGAACAACCACACAGACCTTAATCTCCTCACGCACCAGAAACAGTAAGTTCAGTAAACTAAAGCAGTAACTTAAGACAATTGCTATAACCACACTTGCTTGAAGCCTGGCAGCATATTTTTTTGCAATAATTTAATAGAAGTACTTCTACTACACCTGAGCTTTATAAACAATAGAAATAAAAACTTCTTGTTCTGTGAAGCAGTCTTACCTGTAAAACGACCACTTTAAAAGGAACTGTCTTGCTGCCTTAGGAAACTCCTCTGTCCCCTCATGCTGCTTGAGAACTTGATCAACTACACCTTCCAACCAGCTTGCCCATTGTTCAAGAGAATTCTATAAAAAAAGAAAACAATTGCTTTTAACAACAATTATGATTCACAGTAAATCAGGTCCATGATCCTCACTTGCTCAAAACCTACTATTACATAACTGAAATTATTTTGTGATATCAGGTCACATTTTTACACCATCGGCAACCAATTCACCAGAATATCATTTGAGCGAAGTAGTGTTTCTTCTTGGAGAACCTCATGGGAAACACACGTAACGCACTGAACAATAATCTTTTCTATAGAGGCATGTATGGAAAGCCTGATATTAACACAGGGTTGTTGAAAGAATGGTGTCACTATACACTGAATAAAAATCAATCACTGTCTCGCCCAGGTTGTTCGAAAGGTGGATGGTGCTATCCACTGGATATATCACTATGGTAAATGTTTTGTTATTACTTATCTACTGAATAGTACTTTATTTGGTGAATAGCATTATCTACCCTTGAACAGCTGTATAGTGCTGTATCGAACCTGTTGCTGGAGAGTGAGTTTAAAATCCTGCTCCAGTCGATACACCATACTGTCATCACACTGACACACCCATGAGGCTTGCTCCTGCAGGAGAAATAAATTACATATTAGCCTCTGAAATGGATTAAATAAAATAAATAAATCAATTTAAAATGTTTAAAGAGGAAGCCACATCAGCCTTAGCTGATTTTCATGCAGGGCCCCTATCCTGGTTGTATTGGAATTTGGAGTGTTGGTTTTTGTGGAGGGAGGAAAACCAGAGCACCTGCAGAAAAGCCCTCGAAGCAAGGCGAGAAACAACAAAATCAACCCACATATAGCACCGGGCTGGAATTGAACCCGAGCAAGCACTCTCACCACTGCACCATCTCTGCTCTCCCGAGTGCTTCCAATTGCATTGGAATAGAGGACAAACTGACTCTGTTTATGGAGTCTATAAAACTTAAAGCTTTTTTGAATCATCATTACTAACAAAATCCCAATCTTACTTGCACATTGGCAAAGTCCACTCTGTTCAAGTCAGCCAACATCTGACTGATCTGAGAAGAATTCTGAAGCACAGCACGTGCAGCTTGAGCCAAATGGTTCAGTGACGTGTAGCGGCGGAGAGTCTGTGCAAATGCACTACAAGTGGACACCTGTAAGATAAAGACGGTATGGGCACTTAATAACACAGACGCTTCCAATGCAAAACATAGAATGTAAAGTTCCAGAAAATATCCATAGCCATACCAAGGAAGGTTAATGGAAATTTCAAGGAGGGGGGGTTTTGAAAGCCAAAATTTATAAAGGAAATTATAAAGCTGCGTGCAAACAGGAATTTCCAGCCTGGAGGTGGTAACTTCCACTGGAGGGGTATGGATATTTTTTGAAACAACGCAATGCAATCATGATACTCACTTTCACATCAGCCATCTTTTTAGGGATCTGATCCAGGCTGTTTACCAACCAGCCCTCAAGGCCTTTAGCAAAATTACGCACAGCTTGTGTCAGGGAAGCTGGAGGAAGAAAACAAAAATGCCAAACTATCAGTTATTGTATTTTTCGTTGACTTTGCTTTGGTGTAATGATGCCATCTATGCAACTGGCCTTCAATTGATCATTAGTAAGAACCAATCAAAATGCAAGAATGATGACTATTGCAATGTGGATTGCACATGGTCTGTGTTTTAACAGCAGTTAAGGATTTATTGTCATACCTGGGATTGGTCGTAGAACATCAGGAATGAGGATTTCAACCAGTGTCTGGTAAAGAAGGTGATCACAAGCTTTGACAAATGTTATCACCGGATCGTACTCACACAGCTGTAGCAGTTTGCTCTGGGATAATCTGCTCTCATATTCTCCATCATCACTAAGAGAAAATACACAAGCAAAAATTAATTGCTGTTTTGGGTGGAGAAAGGAGACATTGTGGCCAAATATTTTATGTGTGGGACTCTAGACACACAGTCTTAGTCATAGCCAATGTCCTAGGGTTGTGTTTGGGGGACAGCCGTCAGCTCTGACTTCTCTCAATGTCAGAATGTGCAGGCTTACTTCAACATTTTAAACAGCTGTGACCCATAACCCTTTTTAAAGATATTTTTTACCATTTGCACATGATTAAGCATTTTCCTTTTATAATAATATTTATGTATTTGTTGCAGGTCAAAATGAAATCAGGTTAAATTGATTTTAACATAGTTTGACTCTCAATTTCCTTTGTCTTCTATCCATAATTATTCATTATCCATGAATAATTAGGGTTAGAAGACAAACAGATTTAATTTTAACCTAAATTTCATTTAAACCTGCAACATATATACATACACTATTTTTAAAAGGCTGTAACATAATTATGTATTTCCTTTTCTGTTTTATTTGTATTGTCACTGAAAAGCCCCACCAAGGGAGTGTCATTAAAGGTATTGTATTATGATTAATTATCACTTAACTTTAACAAATTAATTCAGGGCTATAGCTGAGAAAAAGTTATGACTAAGGCAATGTCCATGGTCAAATTCTCTTCCTAGGTATTTAGCAGTGTTTTATATTCTTCTTCAAAAAAGAAAAGACATGGCCTTGGTTTGCCTTGTACTGGCTACGGCATTGTAATTGAGGAGCACTTCTGAGCACAGTGTGTGTTCTTACCCTCCATCTTTTTTCTCATCATCCTCTGCTCCAGAGCCGGATTTATCTTCTGCTGGGTGTCGCCAAAATGTTTGCCACAAGGACTCAACCAAAGTAAACTGCAAGTTGACTACGACATCAAGGAAAGCCTACAAAACAACCAGTTAAAGCCATTAACAACTGCCTCACAAAATGGAGGTTGGGTGACTGAAACCATCTAGGACCTTCCACTACTGGCAGATAGCTTATCTAGATGGAGACTGCTCCCATGACTGGAAAATCCTGGCAACCCAGTCATGAGCTCCCATGTGAAAGGAGGAAAAACAGGCACCCGTCACACTGATTAAAAACAGTAGAAAGAGAGGGTGGGACGGGGGAGGGAAACAGCCTCTGAGAAGAGTCCCCATGCTTGAGAAAATGCTGACTAACCAAAACCTGCTACAATCAAGTCTCGCATGTAACAATGAATGGCCTGATTGTCTCTAAAAAGCATACCAACAGCTTTTAAAACAAGATTCCTACCTCACAATGTTCCCTGTACATGTCAACAAAAGAGTCAAGATCGTGGTCTGTAATCCCTTCTGTAAGAAACAATAAGCACAAAGACATTTTAGCATCGTTATTATGGCAACTTCACAAGGTATCTTTTCACGTGACAGAATCGCCTAAGATAACATGTTAATCCTAACTGAAGATGGGCTTTTACTCGGATTTTACATGTACTGTTCTCCTAGCTCCAGAAACCTATTTCTTGAAATTTCAAGCTGTCATTACCAGGAAGTGGGCAATCTTTGAGGTCCAGCTCCTCAAACTCTGGCAGACCCTGTGTGACGTCACCAAGGTATTGCTGGTGCTGCTGCATCTGGCTCTGTTGTGCTTGCTGATCAGCTGACACTGCTGGGGAGTGTGACGCTGACTCACCCGTGTCAGCAGAATCCAACCTGGCAGCAGGCTTCAGTCTGTGACAAAGTAAAGAGACGTCAATGAATTTATGTCGATTATGATGACTTGCAAAATCCAAGAGAAACAAAAAAACAAAAAAATTGATTTTTGTGGTAAGTGGAGGAGGGGCTGGTGTCAATACCAAATAGTCAATATTCAAATAAATTTTGCAACTAATAATTATTTTTTTATTACCTTTTCTGTGTAGATGGTGACTGTCTCATGGCCACTTGAGCTTCATCTGACAAAGCATTGAGTGGTGAACTTGGCTTAATGCGTATTCCATAATAATGATACTTGGAGTTACCCCTGCAACATAAAAAGTGGAGCACTTCATAAGACAAGACTGTGAGCAAAACTGGTTCAAAGCAATGGTTCAAACAGAAATTGAGACAGAGTCAAATTCAGAATCAAAAGAATTAAACATTGAAGATTGAAACTTGTTGATCTTTACTTGACCTCATCGGTATGCAATGCAAAGGAACAAGTAGAGTAGGACCTGGATCTAATTCAATCTCGGTTATTTCGAATTCCTTGTTAGTTCAAACTCAAAACCATTTCTCTAAGGTTAGTCCTTCTGTCATTTACTATCAGTTATTTTGAAGTTCCGCTACTTGGAACTATTTTGCATTTTCCCCGAGACTTTGAAATAGCAGGATTCAATTGTAAGAAAAATTAAATATTTTTAGTGAAGTACATGTAACTTATCCTGACCTTGTGCCTAATCGTCTAGTCCTTAATCCCATGAACACTGATCTGATAAGCTTTCCAAAGCTTGCAGCATTCACTGCATCTAGTTTGTTTCCCTGGCAGTGTTGAAGGTAATGATTGTACAGAGTGCTACGTGGTAAACTCACTCCTTCCGCATTCTCATAGTTGTCGACCAACCATTGTACCTTTGAAACCATAAACAAATTGATTATTTCTCCACCTGAGGACACATACTACAGTGGAATCCTGTTAATCCGGTCACCAACCGGCCACTGAGAAATCTGGCCATATTGAAGGAGCTCGGCCACATTCTTTTGATTTATTTTGGCCAGGTACAAAATTACAATTAAATTGAAGGAAACCTGAAAATAGTACTGTAGTTTACTGAGATAGAAAAACACCAATGAGATAATAAGAAACATTAACGGAACAAGGATGGTCAAGGATGGAGAAGATCAACACAGATTACAAACGATGAACTTCAAAAATTTAGGCTAAACTTTTCAAGATGTGCAAAATGGGTTAAAGACCCCTTAATATTAAAGAGCTTATTTAACAAGGAGAATGGCTGACTGAGCTTTTGTTCAAGTGTATATGACGTGACAAATAAAAGCTGCGTATTTGAAAGACCTTTTAAAATACAAAAGAATGGCCTTTTCCTTTTTGGAATATCTTTCTTTATTTTAGAGATATTGACATTTTTGTATTATGCAAATTAGGAAAGTGATGACATCATGAGGTTTGTAACTAAAATGGTAAAATACTGAATAAAGAATATCTCTGGAAATATTGAAGCAGTGTTTTTCAAACTTGGCACCAGAAATGTACATCACAAAGAAACCAAATGACACCCATAGTGGCATTGCCATGACGACTGTCTTGGCTCCAGTCTCTTTCTGTCAAAAACCAAATATCCACATTTTTTTCAACCCTATAAAATGGGACAGAGGGTCCTGCCTGAAACAGACATGGTTCCCATATTGTCTTAACTCTCATCATTAGACTGGCTGGAGTAGATGGTCCATTGGTTAAGACAAAAACTGGGAATTTCAGTTTTAATTAAGACAGGATCAGCGGCAAAAATGCTGTCATGGCAATAGCACAACAGGTGTCATTTTGTTTCTTTTGTGATGAATATTTCTGGTGCCAAGTTTTAAGAACACTGCTTCAATATTTCCAGAGATATTCTTTATTCAGTATTTTATCATTTTAGTTGCAAACCTCATGACATCATCATTTTAATTCCTAATTTGCATAATACAAAAACATCAATATCTCCAAAACGAAAAAAAGACATTCTAAAAAGGAAAACGCCATTCTTCTGCATTTTGAAAAGCCTTTCAAATTCGCGGCAATTATTTTCATGTCACATACACTTTCAGGTCAGAATAAAGTGGCTTTAATAGTGAGGTGGACATAAGATAGGGTTCCACTGTATACATGTGTATCTATGGGAACAGCCAAAACATAAGAAACTTGTTGATATTAATTTCATTTTAATAAAAACAATGAGAACCATTGACAAGAAAAAAATATAAGTTAAAAACTTCAATTTTTAAGAAGTAAGGCTAGTTACTTCTGATCCATAAAATAATGCTCTAACTTACAGTATTTTACAGCATACATGCAATGCAATTGTTTCTAGGAAAAATTGACATGTTATTTCAATTGATACAATGTACATGACCTACATGTACTTCTACGAATATCTGTCAAATGTAAAGCACACTAAGATCCATCCCAATCCTCAAGTATTAAAAACTACAAAATCTTGGAGAAACTTCACTAAAGCTTAAACTACCAACCTGAGACTAATTCCTAGTTTTCTGCACTGATTATGTCAAGTTATGAGAATTTGATTTCATCACGACTCATTAGTTGGTAATATATTTTACTTTGGTTCCTTATTTACTTGTATGAAATATATTAATTCATGATGCAAGGTGAAATTAAATGTTGATGAGTTCAAATAAATGAAATGACCTTTTACTGAAGGCGTTAACCTCTTCAGAAGGGAACTTACTGTTGCTGGAGATGCCCTGGTTGTGTGTGTTATTGGATGTCGCTGTGTCTGCAAGGTTGTCCCAGCAGGAGTAACCTGTAAGAATGTCTGTCCACTTGTGACTGCTCCTGGTGTTGTGGCAGACGTAAAATTTTGCGCCGCTTGGCCTGCATCAAGGTAAGGTGCTCCAGCTTGCTGTGCGAACATTGTACCATCACTGTAGTGGTATGCATTGCCCCTGGAAGATATAAACAAGGGAGTGATGAATGGTACATTCAAGGCTTTGCGAGAAGGTGAGACTAGCATTTTTCTTTGAGAGCCCGAGATATTTTGCATTGCAAGGCCCAGACTTCAAAGTGTTTTCATGGGAGTGCATGACGTCCAGACTCTTAAACGTTAACACATTTATAAACACAAATGAACAAACCAGTACTTAAGGACTTTCTTTGTGAGACAGGTTTGTGAAAAGATTGAGACTGAGAGACAAATAAACGCTAAACAAGAGAGACTCTGAGACCTGTGAAATTCAACAAAAGTTTTGCCAGATCTATGGTTTTTGAAGACCATTCACCACCCCTAAAGAACAAAAGTAACAATTTGAACAACTAGCTTGGAGTTATAAATCTAACAAAAGCCTAACTCAGTGACAGTGACTTTGATGTAGTTTTTTTAATTGTATTACAGTCTGTAGCTTGTAATATGTAAATACATAATGTGAAGTGGTCTTTATAACTTTAGTGTAACTGCAATTGTCTGTTTAAAATAAAGCTGTGTGTTCAATAATTAATTAAAAAACGTAAAATAAAAAACTGTGACTTTGATACATCTGCAGATTGTTCAATTTTATAACCTGCTGTAATGCTTGTTAAGCACAACAGGAAAGATTGACGTGACACGAACATCACCAAGGTCAAGTGCATGTATTATGACAAAGGTTTAAATTTTTCTTTGGTTTAAAATTTTTCAAACTAGTTTTGGATTTGTATTTCCCTTTGCTTCAGATTATGATAAGGAATAGAAGACAAGGAAAAGTAAAAATCAAAATGGTTTGAGGATAAATTCAAATCGCAACACAGATACTGCCAAGAGGCTTAACAATTATAGAGTTCAGAAAAAAAGGTAGAATTCTACAAATAAGTAAGCAATTATTACATGTAGCATCAGTGTCTAGATAAATTATCTGTCTTGATGAATTTTATTACCAATCAACTTTCTACCAGGCCCACAATCTGCTAGAGATTTCATTACTATACTTCATTTCTTTGTCTACTTTATAATTCATAAAAATGATTATCATTGTAATAAAAAATATTTAACATGTATGACACAATAACAGATGTATAATATTATTTGATTGCACTTAAAGAATTTATTTTAAAAGCTTGAAAAGTTTTATGTGTGAAACTTATACTACCGAGCTCTAGCTTTTTATTTTCAGTTTATAACATGAAAAAATTGGGTAAGGCATTTCATAACCTTGTCGTGACAAACATAAAGGTGCAATCACTTAGATAAGAATAAATGATTTCGGTAAATGTCAATTGCAGCAAAGATATATATATTGAGCTACAATATTCGAGCGAGTCTGTATTTCTAGATTTTAGGACTTACAAATTAATGTTAAGCTGATTAATTTTTAATGCCAAATTTACCAGAAATAAAATTAGAACTCACACCAAACAGAGCAGAAGGAACTGAAGAAGAATCTTAGATCACACACACATCCTGTTGCTACAATAAATAAATTTAAATTTCTCCGAGAGGCATGCAAAGAATTAGTCATGATATTATGAGCAAGAACATGCCACAGTTCAAAAGAACCAACTGAGTTGGTTGTTTCCAGTTGATGCACAGGTTTGCATCCATGTTGTGCTACCGTAAGTTTGATAACACTGGTACAAGGTCAGGAAAATCAAAGTTTTTCCGGAAGAAATATTGTAATTCAAGACTATCAAACGTTTCTCCTTAAAACGGTATTGAAACAGCAAAACTTCCAGCTGATTTAAACCTTTATCCATACACAGTAGTTCAGGCGCAAAACCCTACACCTTGAGATTTTTAAGAATGCACCAACTTAAGACAAAACTTTGCAACGAAAACTAAGTTAATAACGAATAACTTCTCTGGGTAATATCAGATGAAAATAAGTAACTAACCATTTTCACATTGGTAGGCTTTGTGCATGATTATGACTCAAGCAAAACTGACAGGAAATTGTAAAAATGCTAAAACAACTTACAAATAAGTCGAGACAGGCATCATGTGGGTAAGACTGGCCATAAAACATAAAAAGCAAGGACAAAGTAGCTCCCTCCTTTATCGTAGATCCTTCCAGCTAAATGTATTTGCAATTTTGATTCTTTTTTTCATTGATTCATTCACAAAGGCTGCATGTGTTGCCATGGAAAAAAGTGTGCTCCCTCAGTAAAATGCTATATTCTGAATACTAATTCCACTTCGCTAAATAAACATGACCCATCAATGGGCAAAAGGTTTCTAATGAATGCAGGAGTCGTTCCAACATCGCAATGAGAAAAACAATATCCAAGAGAAACTAGAAATTTCTATGGTAATTGTCAAAGCACAGTTTCTGTTTATTTAGATGTCTGTGCCAAAGAGTTTGAAATCAAAGTTTCCTCAATTACAATATCAGTCTCTGTACTTCGCTTGAAGAAAGAGTTCCTTCCTGGATATATAAACTCAAGTAATATTTTGAGGCACAGAGATGAACTTTTATATAAATAACACTATTTTGTTTAATCTTTCAATATTGTTATGGAAATTCCATATATGGAACGCAATTATCATAAATTAAAATGCATGTCACATTAATTTGAATAACATTTTAGTTATTTTTCAGTTTCTTCAAGCTTCTGACGACCTTGCTATATCATTAGGTAAAAATAACTAAAAGAGCCAAAATTTTAATCTCGTCTGGCTACATTCGATGCTAGCCATGCACAAGGCCTTGAACTACAACAATGACTTCCATATCGGTGAACAATTATTCCATTCGCATGTGTTTTAGCATAGATTCTTTATTCGAAGCCAGGTGTTCGCAACGTGTCGACGAACCAAACAAAGCAAGTGTTCTGCTCGCACCAGTCAAACGGAAACTAGAACGGCAAAGATACAATAAAGAAAACTTTCGACGAGGAGTTTTCAAAAGAAACTTACGTGTTTCCATTCGGGTACAGAGCATGTTCCGACGGAGCCTCAACATAGTGTACTTCTGCCGTGGGAAAACCTACAGTGGAACAAAAAATAAACGAACAAACAGACGTATAATGTTGGAAGCGCGAATTCATACATTTTTTCCCAAATCAAGATATGTATATAAGGGATAAAAATATTACATTTAAATGCGGAATTGATCGTGCACTTGTCGTATAGTCGTGCTTAATTATTGCAACACCAAATCAATTTGCGATTATACCTTCTTTCGCTTGGAACTCGTCACCAGAAATAACGTTGGCTGTTATTAATGTAGTTTGTGGAGTTTGTATCTGGGGAGGCTGTACTGTTAGAGTGACAGTATTTGCTGGTAAAGAAGTGTGTTGAGGTGAAGGTACCACATTTTGTGAGGTAACTACATGTGAAATGGCGGCGGCAGTCACACTCGCGACCTGTTGTGTAAAGTCTTGCGGAGTTGAAACCACATTGCTTGACACCGCTTGGGATTTCACTTCGCCGGAATCAAAGTTCGATGTGACGAAGTTTTGCTGAGGTTGTTGTGCAGTCGCCATACGGCGATCTAAGGATTAAATGGAACAAAATGGCTTCTGTATTTGTATAGATAAACGTGTAAACACGACTTGATCAAAGACATTCGTTCGCCGCTTTAGGCAACATATATTTAGCACTTACGCAACAGCGAGCTTACGCGAGGTTAAATCCATCGCAACATTTATCTCAACACAAACCAGAAACTATTTTCAGACAACACCAGCCTGTTCTAAAGCTATAATCTATAAGATGAGGCTGAAATAAAACGTAATTTCTGGCCATCGCCATGACAAAGAAGTCTCGAGCAGAGCACGCGAAAAACGCGGGCGAAACCAACAAAATCGAAGGCGGGTAACAATGTGAGAAAATAGCTACGAATTCTCAACAAAACTCGGCAATCTCTACATCAAGCACTACCATACCAGTTGTTGTACAATTGCGCGAAGGAAATTCTGGGAAGGACCTTGTAACCTTGACTACACTGTCGCCTTGGAGAAGACTTTTCCCCTCGTTGTTGCTGACAACATACAGGGCAACTTCGCAACCGCTATTCAACTTCGCCACGACAACCGCTCGCTCCCTCGCTTCACTTCGGGGCGGCCCCAGCTTCCCGCAGGGTTTCGGGGTATTCAAGTGCCCGGATGACGTAATAAAAATTAATTACATCTCCTTTGAAACAAAATTATGATTTTATTTCATTTATATCGCACTGCTTTAAAATTTTATTTTTTCAATATGATGTAAAACACGTCACCCCGTATTGATATTATATTTAGCTAGTGACTACAGGTTTTTTTTGCTCACTATAGAAACCGATGAAAATTAAATCCCAAATAAATAAAGCAATGATATCCATCGACTTGTTAATATTTCTTTTTTTGCTCGATATATAGAAACCGACGGAAATTAAATCCCAAATAAATAAAACAATGATATCCATCGTTAATTTTTCTTTTACCACAACAACATATGATCTCTAACGCTAAAGCATCAAATACGCTATATGCTCTCAGATTATTAAAGAGAGCTGGTGTACAAGAACAAGATATGTTCAAAGTCTTCAGAAGTAGTGTTAGACCGATTTTAGAATATGCAGTACCTTCCTATCTGTCACATAGAATAGAGTCCGTGCAAAAAAGGACACTTAAAATCATATATCCTAACAGCTCATACACTCAAGGACTCAAGCACTGTCGCTAGCCAACGAAACTATACTTTCCAATAGACGCGAGCTTCTATGTCATAAATTTATGGCTGAGGTGGCGGACACCCCGTGACCGGCCATTATTGTGTCTAGTGCCCACTGCTGAACAAAAAACTACTCCGTGTAATCTTAGACCTTCTTCTTCTTCTCGAACGTGATTCAATAATTTCATGACAACTAAGAGATCAGAGAACCTTTTTTATTTTTAAATATTCGTCATTTATGTATCCGTCCGTTTAGGTAGTATAACTAATATATCGATTTGAAATAGCACTATTGTTAATTTTAACAACTTGTTAATTCACCCATCTGCAAGAGAGTTGAATAAACGATATTTATTTATATCTCATCCTCCACTTAATTCTATTATATTTTATTTCACTTCACTTTCGACTTGTTTTAATGCTATCATAGATAAAACTCGTAATATGTAAAATACAAAAAGCTCACTGAAATTAAAGCACAAAATAAATAACAAATAATCTTGCAAGGCATCTGCGTGGGCGCATGACATTATTATGGTCGTGTCACGCACTTCATTCTTTTCACATTGTCACACAATATTTCCGTCACAGTTTGGGGAAGCATACGGAAACATCAACAAATTTGCCTTTCTCTGTTTTATATCATTTTATTGATGTATAAACAGTGCCGACGGTTTAAATAGAAAACAGGCCTGTTTTGTTCAAAACAGAATTACACAGTGTAAGCTACAATTCAAGATTATAGTTAATTTCGTTTGCTATGGCAATAAACTGTCTTTCATATGTTACTTTGACAAATCTTAAATTAAAACAATAAGTGCCTTTAATACTTGGATTGCGGTAGCTTTAAACTAAACTCCTATCAAGCATATTAAAATATTTTAAAATTCGCTTTACTTTACAGCTGCCTGCAGTGGTGATAAATTTGCATCAGCTGTGAGCGCTGTTAAAGCTTTAAAACTCCTTCATGTTGTTATTTTATCCTCTATTGTACTGTAAACAACAGCGTCATTAAAAATAAACATATATACGTGCGCGAGAGCTCACTTGAAGTCATATAAACGCCCTACCAAGGAAGAATATTTGTTGCCAAAACGGACGTTTTCTTCTCGTGAAAAATTCTTTGATTGTCTGAGGGTTTATATCTGATTGAACAAAAAACGTCATGACTTTGAAAAGCACTTCATACCCGTCAATGTTGAGTTATATATTTTTTTTAATAAAAATATTGCTTTTCTGGCCCGTGTTGAATATTCCTATTTTTCTGCCGATTTTAGGCTGAAAATATTCTTGTGAATGTATAGTTTATAGCATATGGTATTTCCGTCTTATTGACTTTAACAGCGTTGAAGTAATTTTGGAGCCAGCCTCAGGCAGAAGAATTTCATACGGTTTAGTTAAAAGCATATAGTTGTATAGGCCATTTCCGAGCTCCATTTTGCCTCCGTGTCAAAACGAGTCTACGTGCGAAACAATTCATATGAAAATGAGTTCCGCCTACAAGTTCATTTTTCATGCAAATCAAACTCATTTTCATTAGATACTTTGGTTTTATCAACTGGGTTGATAATGTCAATGGGCCACCGTAAAGAGATTCGGAAGCTGACGTTTCGAGCGTTAGCCCTTCGTCGTTTCGAGCTTTAGCCCTTCGCTCCGACGAAGGGTTAACGCTCGAAACGTCAGCTTCCAAATCTCTTTACGGTGGCCAATTGACATTATCAACCCAGTTGATAAAACCAAATTATCTTGTAATACTCCCACCGACGCAGCACCAGTTTCTTTAGAAACTTGCCCCCTTTATTCATTTTCATTAGAATGGTTTCGCATTTAGACTCGTTTTGAGAGGAACAGAGGAACAAGGGAACTTGGAAATGGCCTATTGTATTAACATTTTTTTCAACATACAAATAATATTCTTTTCAAAATCTCAGTCTCGGGTTTATTCTTAAAATCAGATTCTTCAAATTTCGCAAATTTTAGTCTCGATATTCTTATAAAATATGTTCTTATAAAGAAAAGCCAGCGAAGTCCAAGTCTTTTTACCAGTTCAGTATCTCAGATGTATGTTGCTGCTGAAACTCTATTGACAGTTCCTGACACGACACCAAGGGGAGTTCGTTTACGGTATTTTGAGTGATTTTGGACAAAATACAAAATTACCTTTAAATTGAAGGAAACCTGACAATATTAGTTTGCTAAGATAGCAAAACAACAAAGAGATAATAATAAACCATAAAGGAACAAGGATGGTTAAGGATGGAGAAGATTGACACGGATGAGAAACGACGAAATTTAGGCTAAACTTTTCAAGATCCGCAAAACCATGACGAAGCTACTCTAAGAACCATGAGAGACAAGAAATTGTTTTCGGCAAGCAGTTCTTCATATTCAGTTAGTTCACATCCGCAGTGTTACTGCAAGGTTTGTAGGCCCGTCTGAAGAGACTCGCGTTAGCCTGTGATCGTGCGAGTCAACATTTATAATACATGTATAAATCGTTGGCACTATCTGATAACTCAACAGCCCAGGAACCAGCTGTTTAATTGGTGAATAACACTATCTAGGCCTTTTCACAAATATTACGTAAAATCGCCTAAATATCGTTCCGGAAATTCTCAAAAAATCTTCTAAATATCACAACAAAAATTTTAAATATCTCGAAAACTCCTCTAAATATCTTTTATTTTTGTCGTAAAAGTAAACCGATTTTGGATCACTTAGGCAAAATCTTCAAAATTTTCTTGCACTAGTAGGAGTTGAGGAAGAAGCTAGCATCCGCCATTTCGCAAAATTGTTGCTGTAACGCTTTTAGCGATATGCAATACGTTTTTCGAGTGGAAAATCACTGAAATGGATTGCTTTGGCATAGAACTGAGTATAGGAAAATAGCGAGGAAAACACAGCTAGGAATGTTTCCAAATATCCCTAAATATCCTAAGTTATTTCAGGTAGCCAGCACCCTTAATTATTTGTAAATTCTAATTCATTTAAGCGATATTGTAACACAAGGGTGAAATAAAGTTGCTGTTGTTGTTTTTGTTATTGTTTAAATATCTCGGTAACTTCTAAATCAGTCCCCCAAAATATCCCGATATTTGCGGAAAGGTCAAGCACTATCCACTATAAAACATCGTGTGGACATTCAGTATTCACTGGATAGTGTGTTATCCGGTGGATAGCGTTATCCACCCTTTGAAACACTCTAGCCAGATGGTTATAGAAGCAAAATAAACATCCAACTTCGTAGCGTTTTACAAAATGATAATTAATAAAAATACATCCCCTGCAAAACGCCAGAAATGGCGAGCATTCTAAGAGGTTCAAGTTTCGGACAAAATTGAACGCCATAACAAACAACGTTTCAGAAAGTTTATACGCTCAAACGTTTTTGACACAGGATATTTACGTTCAGAAATATTTAAACGTTCAGTTTTTGTCAATTAGGTGAAGAAAATGAAAATACTTAATGCAACATATCAAAATCGTCTCCTACGTTTGCCAGTCTATACCTACGCATGACTTCTTCAAGACTAAAAACTGTTTCGCAAAATTGGACAAGGAAATCTTCAGTTGGGTACTTGCTTAACCAAGATACCCTTCCATGTTCTCTGAGAACAAAAATTCACGCTTGAGGTCTAGAAAAACTGCTAGTGGACACATAAGACGGAGCGCGAGTGCTTTCAGCAGTTTTTCTGGACCTCAAAAGTAAATTATTTTCTTAGAAAACATAGGAACACCGCCTTTTATTTGGTTAAGAATATAGCATGAAGAAGCGGAAATATCTATATCAAGCACAACATCCGGGACATACGTGCACTATAATTTCCAGCTGTGCATTAAAAAAACGTATAGCACGCTCAGCTCCAGTAGCGGATATACAGCAGCTATGTTCTAAACTAAATATAGGATTGCATGATTCCTTTCTAACTTCATGGTGAAACTCGTTGGAAAAAAGTTGCAATAATAACTTTATCTTCAAATTTTGTCTTTCTGTCTCACTGTCTCCCTGCCTGCATGTTTATCTGTCTGTCTGTCCTCTTGCCTTACTGCCTGCATGACTGTCTGTCTGTCCTCTTGTGTCACTACCTGCATGACTGTCTGTCTGTCCTCTTGCCTCACTGCCTGCATGACTGTCTGTCTGTCCTCTTGCCTCACTACCTGCATGACTGTCTATCTGTCCTCTTGCCTCACTGCCTGCACGACTGTCTGTCTGTCCTCTTGTGTCACTACCTGCATGACTGTCTGTCTGTCCTCTTGCCTCACTGCCTGCATGACTGTCTGTCTGTCCTCTTGCCTCACTGCTTGCATGACTGTCTGTCTGTCCTTCTGTCTGTTTGTCTGCTTGTTTGTATGATAAATACTGGAGGCCGATACTATCCCAATCTTTCTGAACAAAGATTGTTCTTAGGTCTGTGAGAATGGCTTTACATTGATGTTGTTGCTCTGGTTGTCAGATGAATGTTGCACTGCTCTGGTGTATATTAATCAGATTGTTTTAATTGTTTGTATATTTGTTTGTCTGTTTGTTTCTTTTTTTCGTCGTTTCATCTGTCTTTCTTACTTGAGTAATTAGCTACTCAGCTCTTGATCAGAGAAGATTATTCGTCATTCAGTGTTTTCAACATTAATTGGCCACCATAAAGAGATTATCGAGCGTTAGTCCTTCGTCGGAGCGACGCAGCACCACAGTTTCTTTAGAAACTTACCCCCTTTTTTTCAAAATTAAGCTCATTTGAAAGTTTGTGCCCATGTGGGTAGAGTAACATTGATTGTTAATAATTCCTTTCTGCAGGTATAGTTGCAAGACTTGTTCCTTGTTGTTCTTGTCTGTGGTTCTTTGGCTCTTTGGTATTTTTCTACTCAGTGAAACTATTTTTAAGAGCTTTCCTTGCCAGTAAATGCAATTCAGTCCCACATCAGTGTATATTGGGGAAAATGTCTTTCTGAAAATTTTCCGACCTTATCTACTTCTTGTGCTAATGATCTAATTACTTTCTGCAGTCTGTTTGATGGTGCATATTTTTTTGTTCGCTATCTGTTTCTGTTTTCGTCTCTCTGCCTGCCTGATGGTGTATTTCTCCTCTTAATATCTAAAATCAGAAGCACATGTTTCTGCTGATATTCAAATCTGTGTACTTTTCATGCCTTCACTTTTTTTACATTCTCTGCTTGTATGTCAAGATACGTGCTCGTCTCTCTCAGTCTATTGTGACTATTTTCTGTATCTGCGTGGACAGTCAATGTATACATTTCTCTGACATTGCATATTTTCTGTCTGTCTATAGGTCTGTTGGTCTAGATATGTCAGTTAAGCTGTCTTTTAGAGACATTCAGTATTTCAGTCTATTCAGTGCTTTTTCTTCTTTCATGTCTCTCAGTAGTCTTATAGATCTTTCAGTTTTTCATGTTGCCTGTCTGTCACGTTTTTAAGTTCAGCTTTTGAGGTCTTTCAACTGTCACTCTGTTGTCTGTGACCAGTGACTGACAGTCAGTCAGTCTTTCAGCTTTATTTTCGGTCTGTCAGGTCTTTTAGATTTTCAGTCCTTTCAGTCTGTTCTCTCTGTGTCTTACAGTCAGTAAGTTAGTCTGTCAGTCAGTCAGTCAGTCAGGTCTTTCAGAACTTTGTTCATCAGTCTGTAGCTCTATCAGTCCTACAGGCCCTTCAGTCTTTTTTCAGTCAGTCAGTTAGTCAGTCATATTTAAGAAAGTCTTTTAATTGTCTCAGATACTTCAGACTTACACGTCCTCGGTTTATTTATTTTCTGGTCCTTTGTAGATCTTTCAGGTCTTTCAGCTGTCACTCTGTTGTCTGCCAGTGTCAAACAGTCAGTCAGCCAGTCACTCAGCAAGTCAGTCAGTCAGTCATGAGTCAATCAGTCAGCAGTCAAACGGCTAGTCAGTAAGTAAGTCGATCAGTCATACAGAGAGTCAGTCAGTAAGCCAGTCAATCAGTCGGTAGACCAGCTAGTCAGAATTTCAGTCAGTACGCCAGTCAGTCAATTAGTTAATTCGCCAGTCACTCAGTCAGTAAGCCAGACAATCAGTGAGTCAATCATGTATTAGTCAGTTAGTCAGTCACTCGATCAGTCAAACCTTTAGGTTTTTCAGTCTTCCAGTTTTTCAGTCTGTCAATCTTCACGTTTGTTGTCTGCTAGAGTCTTTCAGGTTTTTCAATTCTTTTAGACTTTTACGTGTTAAGTCTCACGGTTTATGTTCCTTTGGTCTCACTGAGCTTTCAGAATTTTCAGTTTGTTGTCTGTCAGCAAAGAGCATAATGTACAACCCCTCAGTTTATAAAGAAAAAACAGTATTTATTTCAAGTGATAAAAATCTATGAGATTCTTTTCAAATGTCAAAAGAATTCAGTCGAACCAGCGTGAGACCAAGAATCTATTCTATATTTACTTTAGTCCAATACTGTGGTCTACACCATCAGCGCCATCATAAATAATTTTCACTTCAAATACATTGCTATAGTATGTGGTGTAACTCTATGAGATTCGTTTCCAAATATCAAAAGAATTCATTCAAACCAGCCTGAAAACTAGAATCTCTTCTTTGTTTACTTTATTGAGTCCAATAATGTGGCTCACACCATCGTAAACCATTTACACTTCAGTTCTAATATCAAACGCGTTGCTATAGCATTTGGTGCACTATTAGAGAAACTTGATCTGTTACTGCAAGTACGATGCAGGTGCATTTGAAAGTTTCTACTTAATGTTGCAGCTATCTATTTAGTCTAGTTCTTAGTTAGCGGAAAGAGAAGCTTGATTTACCCTCTCACTCAGGGTCGAGAATTAGAAATACTGAGAAACGAAGTTCGTTTCTCAGTATTTCTAATTCTCGATTTTCCTTTAAAATGTGTCCCTATATATAGACCTGTTTTCGCTTGTCTATTCCTTTGTTTGCCTTCAAAGAACTTGAACTTGAACTTTATTTTTATTTAAACACGGTAAATCTATCAGATAAAATAATAATATTAAAAATTACAATCTACTTTGATCTATATAAACATGGTCTAAAAATTTAATTAGTAAAAGAAAGATAAACTAAAGAAATTCTGCTTTACATAGATGCCGTGTGCGTTTTGTCGATTCAGACGAAGAAATCGCGACAACCATTTCGAAAAGCTAGGATGTTCGAGTTTTGAGCTTGCAGAAAGAGAAGCTATTCTTTCTTTTTCATGATTTCCTTCTCTATTTTCTTTTAAATTTGTCGCTCTAGGCGTGTTTCCTCCACTCGATTCGCTTGTTTGCCTTTAAAACTAGGCCTATGTCTGTCCGAGAGAACATTATTTTTCGGTAAAGCTTTCTAAAAGTCTTTCCTTGGCCCCCTGTATCAACTAAGCTTAGATCTCGGAAACAGTGACTGCTTCCCAAGATGCTATAGCGATGCAAAAGGTCTTAATATTTCTCTGTGCTCATTTTGTCCCTACGCTGTCTGTTTTCCTAACTAAGATTGTCTCCGAACAAACCTTTCAAAATCAAATTTCGTCAAATGTCTTCGCTCTCAGGACATTTTTCCGAAAATGCAATAATTCAACCTAACTCAAGACGATTATCAAGTATCACTGATGTTCTGCCAGAAGGACAACAAACTGTTGTTGATAATGTTTACGTTTCCGCAAATAATTAAATAAATCCACCGCACGTCAAAATGGAAAAATGATTTTCACGATGAAACAAACGCTACACTTCGCACCTTACTGAAAAAACGACAAACAGCGTGGGACTGCAACAAAAGGATCACATCACCATTCGCGAGAAAAACACGAGAGCACGAAGCAAAATCTCTTTGGCGTTTGTACATGATGTGTTTAACGTCGATTTCTTTGAGTTGCCAGTCCTAAATTTGAAGCATAGTTCTTGAAACAGTATGACAGCCCTTGTGTTTCGCCCTTGCTCACATTAGTTTCGGGAAGTTGCCACTTACCTTTCAAGGGTTTACTTGAGGGGGGTCAGTAGTTGAGAAATTATCCGTCTCAGCTGTTTGGTAATGCTGTGGGTTTTGTTTGTGTTCTTTTCGTGCCTTCCTGGCTCTGTTCTTATCTGCCGGTATATCATCTGCGTTACAGTTCCGGCTGCTCCAAAGCATACCTTATTCTAAAATCTCCTTCAGTAATGGCAGCACTAACTACAATAGCTCGGCGGACCTCACGAACTAACACCGCCAACGGGAGCACCAAGGAAATTTTCGTGATTCAAAATAGCCGCTAACAATCGTAAACCGTTTTTTTTTTACTTTGTTATTGTAATTATATAACATTTTATTCGCATTTCCTCCTGCATTTCCTATCTGTGAGATGAAGGTATATCATTACTCTATGATTTCCCAGCTGTTTCTTCTGAAATATTTTGCAAGTCCATCTGTTTTATTCAGGTGTTCTGACAGTATCTTGGAATGAATATCCTGAGTTAGACTTAACAATCGGACTTCGTATGTGACTTGCGCTCTTGACCTCCTTTCCGTTAAAAGAGTCGGCCGGCCTATCTTCATTTTGGAACCCTCTTTTTACCACATCTAGTATTATCGTTTTTAAAACAAGACACCTGTTTGTCTCACAGCAATCTTCTAACTAGCCATATTTGTCAGGGTGAACTATTCAACTCAACACCAGTTCATCTGTTGTGAGAATAAATTTATCTTTTTGCCTGTTTACAACGT
The DNA here is from genome assembly GCA_964020085.1 of Micromussa lordhowensis. Taxonomy (NCBI): domain Eukaryota; kingdom Metazoa; phylum Cnidaria; class Anthozoa; order Scleractinia; family Lobophylliidae; genus Micromussa; species Micromussa lordhowensis. The sequence continues at coordinate 3,735,865 of OZ026608.1, read as the reverse complement.
GCGTCTTGGGTGAAACTGCAATATTTCTTCAATCGGCCAAAGTCCTAAAGTACAGGAAACGACAGCTGAAGGTCCACGACTTCACAGCTGAAGAAGAAAGCTATACCTAGAAGTCCTAACTATTTCCTTTGGCAGGTATGTCCCTAAATATTTATATAAAATTTTCATCTTAAGTTTAAAAAAAGGTCAACAGCCTTATTAAATCCTGTTTCAATACCACCCCAAAAGTTGACAAAAAAACTTATTCAGCTAGCCTACACTAGACACTTGTGTATTTCGTCCGAGAACGTGCTAGATAGGTTTAAGTCTTAGGAACAATAGTGTTCAATGTTACCTTAAATAATTTAATAGAACAGCTTGAAGTATTCAAACGTCAGGGATAACTGAAGTTTTTTTTTCTTTTTTTAGGCCGGGGGTGACGTGTTGCAATAACAAAATAACAGCGCAAAACCACAGTGAAGCTATAATTTTTTTCTGAGGTAAAATATTACTTTCCGGTTCCGCAAGGAAATAGTTACGCCTGAATTTGGGAAAACGAACGTTGTCTTTCGCAGAGAAAACAAACGACATAGACAAAAGAATGTGCAAACAAAAGGAAGCAGACAAAAACAAGAGTAAAACAATTCAGGAAACTTTGAGCAAAGCGAGCGCATTGGCTTTCAAGAAATTCTAACTGACATTCCCTCTAGACAGCTCGAGTTGAGCGCAATGTTACTAACAGAGAAAAAGAAATAAACTTACGGTAAAGATACTGATCGTGGTAGCTGCCTGGTCGAGCTGCAGCGAATGGATAAGGCTGACTGCGGGGATTGGGTAGTCTGCAAAATTGTGGCGCAGGCTCCGATTTGACGATGGCGGAGGGAAAGTCACCCGGAAAACTCACAAAATCATCCACGTCGAACAGGCAAGCTTTTCTCTCCTCCCTCTTAATCGTACGGTTCGAGCACATGTCAAGATAGTTGAAAAACGCCTGGCTGTAACCGAGATCCTGCAGCACAGCCATCATGACCTCATGCTTCCTCACAAAGCTTTAAATGATAACAAACATGGCACCGTCTGATGTTTTGAACCTGTCATTAGCATAATGTTGCTTAGAACAAGAGGCGTCCTTAGCAACCCTCCGGGCAAGGCCATCGATATTAATCATCGAGGAAATACTCAACATTACAACATATAAAGTCCCCTCGAATCTTGGTCGTCTAAAAGGCCAAGAGCGGAAAAATTTGTTCGCAATTAAGCCGCCCTAACAACACAAAACCCATTAGAGTCCAAACTCAAAACGTTTCTAAGTCAACTTTTGCAGTTCTTTACTCTAGCTTCGCTGAGATGGATGTACATCTTTCTTATAACAAATCCGATTTTCACCTATATACGATGCATCTAGTTTTATTAATACGTAATCACAATTTTAACAGTTTCGCTGAAAATGTATGGCACGTGCACAGACCAAAGAGCGAAAGTTAACACATGCGACACCATGTTTACAATGTTACGCAAGGCTAGATATTAAAACTTAAAATATACCTTACATTTTCCAAAGGAAGTGAATTAGTGAAATTAGCCGAAAACCACAGAGGCGAGAAGTAAAAACAACCTCACTTACGTCATGAAAACGTGATGGGGTGATTTATTGACGCAAGATATGACCTATTATTTCACTTCACCTGCTTAACCGAGAAACAAAAAAAAAGCTGCATTGCGCGAAATCTTTCAGACAAAAGCTTCATCCGGTTTATTCTTTCAAATTGTCACGCTAACTTGGGTGTACGATTCTTGGAAACACCAAAGTTTACATGGCGAAATGTAAACAATCGCTAATCTACAAGCAAGATTTTAAACCGTTTTATATTTTCCTCAGCGACTGGAGTCAGTCGAAGAAGCAAGTTACAACAAACTCCATTTAGTTCCACAAGAAACTTTTAAAATTGTGTTATTAAACGCCTTAAAGAGTTTATCTCACAACATTTTTCGCCATACATGGTATATTTTAACACGATAAACAACAATCAACCTTTTGGTCGAAATGGCTGCTTTAGGCTGAAGTTTTCCCTTCGTTCTAGTAGTGCCTGTCGAAGCGCTATAGCAGAATGCCGAACTGGTGGTCACTAACTATAGCACGCGTGAATCATCGCGCCCGTTTCACGTGTCGCGCGCGTTCCACCAGCACAAGACCGATGTGAAAAACACGAAATGTCTGTGTGAAAATGTCTTCAGTCATCTCACTATAAAATTGCATGACAGAAGTTTTGGCATGAGTGGTATTGTGTTTATACAAGTAAGACGTGCGTCTCGAGTCAGGCTTGACATGAAAACTCTGTCTACGTGTTCTGCGCTAACGGACTTCAGTTCTCTGAGTTTGGGCTCCATTGAGATTTCCATTCCAACTGAAATGTCTATAAATTATCTTACTTATGTGTTTTAGTTTCAAAATAAGCTATGCCAAACGAAAATAAATGTTTCACAAAACCTTCCATTTCCCTACATGTTTAGAAAGTTTAGCTTCTTATCTCCCACGTGGTTCGCAAAATAACTTTTCGTAACTCTCAGTGCTCGAAAGTTTTTAAAGCACTCTACCCAAGAACTCTACCACTAAAAACATACAAACTATATCCTGCAGTTATAACCTTTTTGCACAACAATAGAAGGGTTTCTGATGGCAAAACAAAATTTCAACAGCTACAGACGCTCTGACCTTTGACGCTACGTATTGTTACGCATTGCTGCGGAAGATAGAGGTAACAATGCAAAACATGAAAATACAATCACGCCTACACGAACCAAAAGGTACACTGATCTCGGCGAAATCACTTGATGAGGGGGCTGAAAAACTATTCAGACTCTGTTTAAAATTGCGTGCTGTACGACTCTTTCTAAGGGTTAACGGTGAACCCGAAATAAACTAAACCGTGAAAGTTGTTAACATGTGTCATCCGTGGGGCAAGGAAAAACTGTAACGCGAACGCGTGAAGGAGCCTTCCATGCAAACGCGTGATTGCGCGAAGAGAACGTGAAATTTTGTGCGAACACAAGACAAAAACAATATATATTACACAAGCTTTCATTTTCCAACGACGCTTAAAACTTTATAGTGAAATGATGAAAACGATGAATGGAATTCCGTTACAGTCAATGGAGGTTTGGTCCCTTCTGGTCGCCTGGTATACTATTGTTAGCGAAAGCGAAATCATAAAGAAGACTGTTGTTCTTTAGTTCGCTTTTCGCGATTGCACATGCAGTTTCCACTTCAATTGACAAAATGGTATACGATCGTTTCAATTGCGCTCGTCTACAGTGTTTCTGTACAGTGGTAAACAACTGAAAGAAGTGTTTCGAGGGTCTGTTTTGTGAAACCGTTGCCTTCCCTTATGACATTTTAGTTTGACAAAGAACGTTAAGGTAAAAAAAAAAACGATTACAAAAGAAAAGATACAGTTTCTTGGAATTTACAAAACACCCATCTTGCAACGTGTGTAATGAATTGCAAAATCGATCGATCGCGAAACCGGAACACCAGGTACGAGGTACAAGAAAGAAAAAGAACAATAAATTGACCTTGCCAATTCATAAGCTCTGAACCTTGATTTGCGTCCATGGATATCAAAAAAAATACGGCCAACTCAAAAGAACACGTGTCTAATGATTTCAACCTCGCTAAGTAACCCAGTCAGCAGTAAAATCAATTAACTGGTTCGAAAGTTTAAATATTGCTTTCCAGAAGTTTCTACGCCTATCCTAGCAACCCAAAACATTAATTATTTACTCCTTATTGTAGCTATGTTAAAAACGTTAGTAAAATAACTGCCCTTGCCGGTTATTGATTGAACAACTCTACATAATTCGCCGGATTTGTTAACCTGTTGATATTTAGAAAGCCCAATGATTTCGCAGGTTAGCACTTTGCCCAATTTGGCGATGAGATTAAGAACGATTTTATCATCCCTCCCCGTGAAATGTTGATTTAACGTCTTTCAAATGAATTACGCATGCATACACATTCTAATGAAATAAGGGCGAGTGGTGAATTATTTTGGGTGAGCAGAAGTTTTCTTGTCAATTCTAGACCTGTTCTCAAGTTCTTATCTAAATTGGAGTTCAGAGCAACCCTTTCAGCCACAGACTCAAGCTTTGGTCGACAATTAATTTGGAAATAACTTGAAGTCTGTGGATCTATCGAGCAGTGTTGTCAGACGACATTCATTCTTCAGTTATGCAGCGCACGGTGGTTCCGGCTAACCTTTAAGTCTGATCTAGCCCTAATGTCCTGGCATTCAAATAGAAGCTATTGAGCGGTGCTGTCTTGAGATGCGGTTTATTATGTTGTACAGCGATTTGTTTGTAATTATTTAGTCTGTGGATTGCAAGCGATGCATAAGCTCTTCGCTTCGTATAATGTAACTTCTGTTAAAACCCATGAATATTTTCAGTCACCCACAGTCATAAAACGAACACCTACGATCTTCACACAGATCGTTAGAATGAAAATCACTAGTCTATGAACTTTATTCTGTTTATCTGCCGCAGTTAAGAAATCACTAAATAGTCTAAACAGGGTGAAAACAAAAAAACTATTACTGAGACTACTAGTAATTACAACCCACGCGAACAGCCTTAGCCGTCTTGTTTACAAAAGTGAGCATCAATTGACACAAAAACCACGATTTTACGGTATTGTCCGGTTTAAATGCTTCGTAAGAAGTAATAAGGATGCGAGAAGGGCAAATTTTTCTCCACCATTTGAAATATTCCATTTCGATGAGGAAAACAAACCAAACGCGAGATAACCATAACAACAATTATCCCGAGCACTGATCGAAATCTCTCGGCAAAGTTCGTCTTCTCCGTAACTTTCCGAACCACTTCCGACTAAGCGACATGTCACGTAAATCAAAGGTTTGAGATTTTTTCATCCGTGTAGACAATTGAAATGAAAGTTGATGAGAATACAGTTCATGCGTGTCGCTTAAAATGTTACACAAAGTGATTCTAACTTCCAGCAACTGTGGACGTTTATTAAATCGTTAGTTTTTTTTTACCATCATTCCATGAAATATGCCCGTCGTTTACTACTAATCACTTTAATGTTTCCGGGAGTCATAAAATTACACCAATGCTTTCGAATGCCTTCACTCCTCCACAAAAATTTTACCTTTAGCCCAAGCTGTCCAAACAAAAAAAGACGAACCAAAAAAATACAGTTTCTATCAGTCTACGAAACAATAACCTTACAACATGTCTCAAAATTTGCAAAGTCAATCAACCGCGAGGAAGAACCATTCATTATGTTTCCGCCAGCTACGGAAGACAAGAGATGGTGACCTTGCCAATCCATAACCACTCGACCTTGAATTGGTTTGCGTCCATGGATATCAGAAAAATCACGGCGAACTCAACGATTCCACGTGTACTTGCCTAATGATTTCAGCAACTTGACATTGCTAAGTAACCCACTAAGCAATGCAATCAATTTACTGGTTCGAAAGTCTAAATATTGATCTCAAGAATCGTCTTCTGCTAGCATAGCAACTCCAAACCTTAACTGTTTACTCCTAACTGAGGCCAAGTTCAAAAAGATTAGTTTTGATATTCCAAAATATTAGCTTTGCCTTTTTATCGACCAATTCGCCAAATTAGCCGGATTTCCCACCTGATTGGTCAAAGCGCCCACTCATTCCGTAGGTTGATTTCTCCCGAGTTTACGAATGTTACCACTCCATCTCCATGTTATGTTGATTTTACATGGTTTCAAATAAGTACACAGACGCTGACGGTTCATCGAGTTCAGAGAATGAAATAAAAACGAGTCTTGACCTATTTTAAGGTCAGCAGAAGGAGAATCGATTGGAAAAGGCAGGATTTTCCCATATTGTCCCCTTTAAAAGGCTCATAACAGACACAAGGAATAGGATAAAAGTATCTTATCTTCACTACGTGCAATATTCCACTTCTTTTCATGAGAAAAACAAACCAGTTTCAGATAACCATAACAATAGTCTCGAGTTCCGGCAAACTTCCGTGAAAGTTCCGAAGAACTTCCGAACAACCGGCATGCGACGGAAATCAAAAGCTCGAGATTTTCTCATCCGTGTCGACAATTGAAATGAACGCTGATGAGAGTACAGTTCATGCGTGTCGCTGATAATAATCACTTTACACAATAACTTCTGTCATGTTATTGTGTTTATTTTCTAATGATTACACGTCCCCACCCAATATTTGCACATGTACGTTACATACAACTTTTAAATCAGCATTTTTCTGGCGGCATTCAATGAACTATGGGTTTGACGCATGGCATCTCTTTAACCGTCGTGGTAAAAAGGAGCCCGTAGATCACAATTAATTAAACGGATTCTGCTTCAACAAAATAGATCTGGCTATGTTCTGCGTTGTCACTAAGGATATTCAAACAGCTGTTTATAAAGTTAATGAAATGGTTTCCGGCTACCCTCCGACGGTCACAGCCTTTCTGATGGCATATGCACGAATCACTAAAGTGTTTCGATTGCCTTTTCAGCTGCGACTAATCTTTCACTTCCCTAGCTACTGACATTTCACTGTTCGCCACAACACGTTAAAAATAAAACAGAATAAAGAAACAGTTTCTACTTAACATAATCTTAAGATTTGTTTAATAAATTTGCAAAGTCAATTGAACGTGAGACGCATCTATTTCCTACAGCTACGAAACGCAGGAAGGAAAAAGAACAATATATTGACCTTGACAATTCGTACACACCGACCCTTGATCAGAAAAACACAACGAACTCAACGATTCCACGTGTATTCGCCTAATGATTTCCTACATGACATTGCTAAGTAACCCAGTAAGCAGCACAATCAATTTACTGGTTCCAAAATCTAAAATATTGATTTCCGGAATCTTCTTCTGCTAGCATAGCAACCCAACACATTAACAGTTTACTCCTCATTGTGGCCAAGTACAAACAAATTTTGCCTTTTATTGACCATTTCCTCGAAATTAGCCTGATTTTCCACCGTGAAAACGCCCATTGATTCCGCAGGTTAGGATTTCTAGTGAGTGATTTTATGAATATTACCACTCCATTTCCATGCCATGTTGATTTTATATGGTTTAAATGAATCCACAGACTTTGAACGTTCATTTGAGGTCAGTGAAAGAAATAAAAGCGAGCTGGGGAAAGTTTCTCAAGTCACTGACCTATTCTGCGTCCATTTTCAAATAATGTCTTCTCCTCTTTCTTCGATGAAGTTAACGCTTTCGCTAACAGAATAAAACTCCAAGTCGGCAATTAACTTGTAACTTGAAGTCTGTGAATCTATCGAGCAATAAACTTATTTTCATGTGGTACTGAATACTTAACAAGCACATCTACACATCACACAAACTATGTGTGGCCATTCAAATAAACTGAAGCTATGGAGCAGTAGTTTCATGTGGAACTGGTTATTTTAATTCTTAGATCTATGGATCGATTGTACATGCCAACATTTCGAGCCGTTTGCAGATCTTCACTTCATACAACTTCTATCGAGCTGCCAGCATTTTCCGACGCCGCAGTTACAGAATCATGAACCCGGCACACGCATTAAAAGGGGCGCCTGCAGCTGTCCTGGATATAGCGGCTAAATTGATAGTGTACGAACTTACAGCAGTTAAGAGGATTATATACTGTAAATCAGATCTAAAGAATGCGGGAACGACAACCTCTTTGCAATTACAGCTTACGCGCGCTTCGTGTTTTGTAACACCGATTGAAAAATTCCCGATTTTACCGTTTTGTCTAGTTGACTGAAACGGCTAATAACACGCACGTAAGAAGGAAAATAGAAGGGTATTCAGTTGATCTCCGCCATGTGTAATATTCCACTTGTTTCGAAGAGGAAAACAAACCAAACTTTAGATAACCATAACAACAATAACGAGCGCTGATCGAAATTTTTCGGCAATGTTCGCCGGTTCCGTAACTTTCCGAACGACTCACGAACTTCATGTCACGAAGAATTTCTCGTCAGAGTAGACAATAGAATTGAAACTGAATTAACGAGACTACAGTTCATGCGTGTCGCAGATAATAATATTGCACAAAGTGATACAAACGTTTTAAGTACTTTCATGTTGTTCTGTTTGTTTCTTAATATCATATGCCCCCGCTTTCATTCATCATTTGCTTTAAACAAAGTCTATTAAATCGTCGGGTTTTTGCAGCGACAATTTGTTTTGCTCATGAAATTTGCGCTTGACTGATAACTACAGAATGACTAAGCAAATATATCCTTTTTCACGGTTAACGAAAAAATTTTCTGTATGTTCGTCAGTAAATAAGTACTTGTGTTTAATTTCCCTTTTGCTGTCCATGAACTTCTACATTTGTCGCAGTTAATTAGTTAACTGAGAGGGCATAATGACGCCAAACAGGTCTAAACAGTGTGAAAAAGACAAACTGTGTGCGATATTCCAGTTGTTCTGACGAGCAATACAAACCCAAACTTAAGATAACCATAACAACAATTACGAGCCTGTATTGAAAATTTTCGGCAATGTTCGGGTTCCGTTAGTTTCTCGAGTAAAATACGATCACTTGTGACGTAGGCCGTCAACGGACAGACAACTCAAATGAAAGTTTATGGCAGTACTTTCATATGTGCTAGTGCGGTTTCCCTTCTGTGAAAAGCAGTACTAGCTTTTTTCGCGATTGCGCATGTAGTTTGCACTTCAATTGACAAAATGGTTTACGATCGTTTCAATTGCGCTCGTCTACAGTGTTTCTGTACAGTGGTAAACAACTGAAAGAAGTGTTTCGAGGGTCTGTTTTGTGAAACCGTTGCCTTCCCTTATGACATTTTAGTTTGACAAAGAACGTTAAGGAAAAAAAACGATTACAAAAGAAAAGATACAGTTTCTTGGAATTTACAAAACACCCATCTTGCAACGTCTGTAATGAATTGCAAAATCGATCGACCGCGAAACCGGAACACCAGGTACGAGGTACAAGAAAGAAAAAGAACAATAAATTGACCTTGCCAATTCATAAGCTCTGAACCTTGATTTGCGTCCATGGATATCAAAAAAAAATACGGCCAACTCAAAAGAACACATGTCTTATGATTTCAACCTCGCTAAGTAACCCAGTCAGCAGTAAAATCAAATAACCGGTTCGAAAGTTTAAACATTGCTTTCCAGAAGTTTCTACGTCTATCCTAGCAACCCAAAACATTAATTATTTACTCCTTATTGTAGCTATGTTAAAAACGTTAGTAAAATAACTGCCCTTGCCGGTTATTGATTGAACAACTCTACATAATTCGCCGGATTTGTTCACCTGTTGAATTTTAGAAAGCCCAATGATTCCGCAGGTTAGCATTTTGCCCAATTTGGCGATGAGATGAAGAACGATTTTATCATCCCTCCCCGTGAAATGTTGATTTAACGTTTTTCAAATGAATTACGCATGCATACACGTTCATCGAGTTTATAAAAAATTTTGCTAATGAAATAAGGGCGAGTGGTGAATTATTTTGGGTGAGCAGAAGTTTTCTTGTCAATTCTAGACCTGTTCTCAAGTTCTTATCTTAAATTGGAGTTCAGAGCAACCCTTTCAGCCACAGACTCAAGCTTTGGTCGACAATTAATTTGGTAATAACTTGAAGTCTGTGGATCTATCGAGCAGTGTTGTCAGACGACATTCATTCTTCAGTTATGCAGCGCACGGTGGTTCTAACCTTTAAGGCTGATCTAGCCCTAATGTCCTGGCATTCAAATAGAAGCTATTGAGCGGTGCTGTCTTGAGATGCTGTTTATTATGTTGTACAGCGATTTGTTTGTAATTATTTAGTCTGTGGATTGCAAGCGATGCATAAGCTCTTCGCTTCGTATAATGTAACTTCTGTTAAAACCCATGAATATTTTCAGTCACCCACAGTCATAAAACGAACACCTACGATCTTCACACAGATCGTTAGAATGAAAATCACTAGTCTATGAACTTTATCCTGTTTATCTGCCGCAGTTAAGAAACCACTAAGTAGTCTAAACAGGGTGAAAACAAAAAGGTTTTACTGAGACAACTGGTAATTACAACCCACGCGAATAGCCTTGGACGTCTTGTTCAGTTACAAAAGTGAGCATCAATTGACACAAAAACCACGATTTTACGGTATTGTCCGGTTTAAATGGCTCGTAAGAATTAACAAGGATGCGAGAAGGGCATATTTTTTCCACCATTTGAAATCTTCCACTAAAACAAACCAAACTCGAGATAACCATAACAACAATTTTCCCGAGCACTGATCGAAATCTTTCGGCAAAGTTCGTCTTCTCCGTAACTTTCCGAACCACTTCCGACTAAGCGACATGTCACGTAAATCAAAGGTTTGAGATTTTTTCATCCGTGTAGACAATTGCAATGAAAGTTGATGAGAATACAGTTCATGCGTGTCGCTTAAAATAATGTTACACAAAGTGATTCTAACTTCTCGCAACTGTGGACGTTTATTAAATCGTTAGTTTTTTTACCATCATTCCATGAAATATGCCCGTCGTTTACTACTAATCACTTTAATGTTTCCGGGAGTCATAAAATTACACCAATGCTTTCGAATGCCTTCACTCCTCCACAAAAATTTTACCTTTAGCCCAAGCTGTCCAAACAAAAAAAGACGAACCAAAAAAATACAGTTTCTATCAGTCTACGAAACAATAACCTTACAACATGTATCAAAATTTGCAAAGTCAATCAACCGCGAGGAAGGAACCATTCATTATGTTTCCGCCAGCTACGGAAGACGACCTTGGTGGCGACGATGGCGACCTTGCCAATCCATAACCACTCAACCTTGAATTGGTTTGCGTCCATGGGGATATCAGAAAAAACACGGCAAACTCAACGATTCCACGTGTACTTGCCTAATGATTTCAGCAACTTGACATTGCTAAGTAACCCACTAAGCAATGCAATCAATTTACTGGTTCGAAAGTCTAAATATTGATCTCAAGAATCGTCTTCTGCTAGCATAGCAACTCCAAACCTTAACTGTTTACTCCTAACTGAGGCCAAGTTCAAAAAGATTAGTTTTGATATTCCAAAATGTTAGCTTTGCTTTTTTATCGACCAATTCGCCAAATTAGCCTGATTTCCCACCTGATTGGCCAAAGCACCCACTCATTCCGTAGGTTGATTTCTCCCGATTTTACGAATGTTACCACTCCATTTCCATGTTATGTTGATTTTACATGATTTCAAATAAGTACACAGACGCTGACGGTCCATCGAGTTCAGAGAATGAAATAAAAACGAGTCTTGATCTATTTTAAGGTCAGCAGAAGGAGAATCGATTGGAAAAGGCCGGATTTTCCCATATTGTCCCCTTAAAAGGCTCATAACAGACACAAGGAATAGGATAAAAGTATCTTATCTTCACTACGTGCAATATTCCACTTCTTTTCATGAGAAAAACAAACCAGTTTCAGATAACCATAACAATAGTCTCGAGTTCCGGCAAACTTCCGTGAAAGTTCCGAAGAACTTCCGAACAACCGGCATGCGACGGAAATCAAAAGCTCGAGAAATTTCTCATCCGTGTCGACAATTGAAATGAACGCTGATGAGAGTACAGTTCATGCGTGTCGCTGATAATAATCACTTTACACAAAGCGATTTTAACTTTTTAACTTCTGTCATGTTATTGTGTTTATTTTCTAATGATTACACGTCCCCACCCAATATTTGCACATGTACGTTATATACAACTTTTAAATCAGCATTTTTCTGGCGGCATTCAATGAACTATGGGTTTGACGCATGGCATCTCTTTAACCGTCGTGGTAAAAAGGAGCCCGTATATCACAATTAATTAAACGGATTCTGCTTCAACAAAATAGATCTGGCTATGTTCTGCGTTGTCACTAAGGATATTCAAACAGCTGTTTATAAAGTTAATGAAATGGTTTCCGGCTACCCTCCGACGGTCACAGCCTTTCTGATAGCATATGCACGAATCACTAAAGTGTTTCGATTGCCTTTTCAGCTGCGACTAATATTTCACTTCCCTAGCTACTGACATTTCACTGTTCGTCACAACACGTTAAAAATAAAACAGAATAAAGAAACAGTTTCTACTTAACATAATCTTAAGATTTGTTTAATAAATTTGCAACTGAAGTCAATTGAACGTGAGACGCATCTATTTCCTACAGCTTAAATTCACGGGCTTCAACAAAGTAGATCTGGCTATGTTCTGCGTTGTCACCAAGGATTTTCAAACAGCTGTTTGTAAAGTTAATGAAGTGGTTTCCGGCTACCCTGCGACGGTCACAGCCTTAAAAACACGTTAAAAATAAAACAGAATAAAAGTAGTTTCTTCTAAACATAATCTTAAGATTTGTTTAATAAATTTGCAAAGTCAATTGAAAGTGAGGCTCATCTATTTCCGACAGCTATGAAACGCAGGAAGGAAAAAGAACAATATATTGATCTTGACAATTCGTAAACACTGACCCTTGATCAGAAAAACACAACGAACTCAACGATTCCACGTGTATTCGCCTAATGATTTCCTAAGTAACCCAGTAAGCAGCACAATCAATTTACTGGTTCCAAAGTCTAAAATATTGATTTCCGGAATCTTCTTCTGCTAGCATAGCAACCCAACACATTAACAGTTTACTCCTCATCGTGGCCAAGTACAAACAAATTTTGCCTTTTATTGACCATTTCCTCGAAATTAGCCTGATTTTCCACCTGAAGATTGGACCGTGAAAACGCCCATTGATTCCGCAGGTTAGGATTTCTCGTGAGTGATTTTATGAATATTACCACTCCATTTCCATGCCATGTTGATTTTATATGGTTTAAATGAATCCACAGACTTTGAACGTTCATTTGAGGTCAGTGAAAGAAATAAAAGCGAGCTGGGGAAAGTTTCTCAAGTCACTGACCTATTCTGCGTCCATTTTCAAATAATGTCTTCTCCTCTTTCTTCGATGAAGTTAACGCTTTCGCTAACAGAATAAAACTCCAAGTCGGCAATTAACTTGTAACTTGAAGTCTGTGAATCTATCGAGCAATAAACTTATTTTCATGTGGTACTGAATACTTAACAAGCACATCTACACATCACACAAACTATGTGTGGCCATTCAAATAAACTGAAGCTATGGAGCAGTAGTTTCATGTGGAACTGGTTATTTTAATTCTTAGATCTATGGATCGATTGTACATGCCAACATTTCGAGCCGTTTGCAGATCTTCACTTCATACAACTTCTATCGAGCTGCCAGCATTTTCCGACGCCGCAGTTACAGAATCATGAACCCGGCACACGCATTATAAGGGGCGCCTGCAGTTGTCCTGGATATAGCGGCTAAATTGATAGTGTACGAACTTACAGCAGTTAAGAGGATTATATACTGTAAATCAGATCTAAAGAATGCGGGAACGACAACCTCTTTGCAATTACAGCTTACGCGCGCTTCGTGTTTTGTAACACCGATTGAAAAATCCCCGATTTTACCGTTTTGTCTAGTTGACTGAAAAGGCTAATAACACGCACGTAAGAAGGAAATATAGAAGGGTATTCAGTTGATCTCCGCCATGTGCAATATTCCACTTGTTTCGATGAGGAAAACAAACCAAACTTTAGATAACCATAACAACAATTACGAGCGCTGATCGAAATTTTTCGGCAATGTTCGCCGGTTCCGTAACTTTCCGAACGACTCACGAACTACATGTCACGAAGAGTTTCTCATCCGAGTAGACAATACAAATAAAAATTAACGAGACTACATTTCATGCGTGTCGCAGATAATAATATTGCACAAAGTGATACAAACTTTTTAAGTACTTCATGTTGTTCTGTTTGTTTCTTAATATCATATGCCCCCGCTTTCAAACTGTTTTCATTCATCATTTGCTTTAAACAAAGTCTATTAAATCGTCGGGGTTTTGCAGCGACAGTTTGTTTTGCCCATGAAATGTGTGCTTGACTGATCACTACAGAATGACTAAGCAAATATATCCTTTTCACGATTAATGAATAGACGTTCTGTATGTACGTCAGTAAATAAGTACTTGTGTTTAATTTCCCTTTTGCTGTCCATGAACTTCTACATTTGTCGCAGTTAATTAGTTAACTGAGAGGGCATAATGACGCCAAACAGGTCTAAACAGTGTGAAAAAGACAAACTGTATGCGATATTCCAGTTGTTCTGACGAGCAATACAAACCCGAACTTACGAGCCTGAATTAAAAATTTTCGGCAATGTTCGGGTTCCGTTAGTTTCTCGAGTAAAATACGATCACTTGTGACGTAAGCAGCAAACCGGACAGACAACTCAAATGAAAGTTTATGGCAGTACTTTCGTATGTGTTAGTGCGGTTTTCCTTTTGTGAAAAGCAGTACTAGCTTTTTAAAATCCTAGTGTGTGACCATTCAAATGAAAGCTATTGAGCAGTACTTTCATGTGGTACTGTTTATTATGCTGTACACTAGGTGGTTCTAACTTTTAAGCCTGTGGCTAAAACCCTAGTGTGTGACCATTCAAATGAAAGCTATTGAGCAGTACTTTCATGTGGTACTGTTTATTATGCTGTACACTAGGTGGTTCTAACTTTTAAGCCTGTGGCTAAAATCCTAGTGTGTGACCATTCAAATGAAAGCTATTGAGCACTACTTTCATGTGGTACCGTTTATTATGCTGTACAAGGTGGTTCTAACTTGCAAGTCTGTGGATGAAACCCTAGTGTGTGACTATTCAAAATGAATGCTACTGAGCAGTACGCTTTCATGTGGTTTTGTTTGTTTTCCGAAATTACAAACCAGCACACTGCAAGCCTTTTATCTTTATCACATTTTGCAACTAAGGCGTCAAATTTTACAATGACATTCCATGGATTTCGAGAAATGCGTTCAAAGATCGTTACAGAATGTGCAAGGAAATAGTTTCCTGTTAATTTTGCTCTGTACTTGGCAGTTTCTGATTAAACATAAATGAGATGATTGCTTCCAGTAACAAGATTACTAGCCATTGTTGATCGCAATTTAAAATCAATCTGGCCTTGATATCACTACAGAATGACTAAGCAAATAGTTTAGCCTGTTCATCAACACATTTTCCGTAAATACGTAATTACGTTATGACAGCATTGGACACGAGAAGAATTGAAAAACAATCTGCAGTTGAGAGATTTCCTTTGTTAGGCATTAAATGTTCCGGTGTGAAAATACACGTAAACAAGATCATTATCATTAGTCTGTGAACTGAATCTGCCCCATTTAAGATAGCACCTGGGGGGGGGGGGGGGGGAAGCTGTGGGGGCGCGGTGGCCTCATGGCTAGTGCGCTTGACTCCGGAGTAAGCGGTCTGGGTTCGAGCCCTGACAAGGGACATTGTGTTGTGTTCCTGGGCAAGACACTTAACTCTCACAGTGCCTCTCTCCGCCCAGGTGTATAAATGGGTACCGGCTGCTGGGAGTAACCCTGCAATGGACTAGCAACCCATCCGGGGGGGATTAAAAATATTCCTAGTCGCTTCATGCTGCAGAAACCGGGATAATCTCTGGCCTGATGAGCCACTAGGCTCATATGCAGACTTTACCTACCTTACCCAGGGGATGTTTGCCGCCTAGCTTAGGGTTATAAATCACGGATTTTGGTCTCACTTAGCGTTCAGGACGAAATGCTACTATTGAGGCATCTTTTTAGGTTTGTACTCAAAGAATTGAAATTTCAAAAAAGGCTGTCATGTCGAACCACGCCCAGATTAGGCTTCTTTAGGAGTCTGATTCAAATTTTCCTATGGGTATCCTCGACCTTTTTACATGGAAGTCCACTTCCTCCTCCTGTGCGTCCCATGCAGAGGTTGATACGGCTCGTCACGCATTCCTCGTGCGTGGGAGGTTCGCCACGCACGGCTTCTGCGTGGGAGGCGACAGTTAAGTGTATTATGAGGACTTGATGTCGTAATTTGCCCAACTGTATGACGTATTTTCAACGTTCCACTGAGCGTGAAAACGTCGAACTATTTGTCAGCAGAAATTACAGCCCACGCAAACCTTGTAAGTGACATCGTGATTTGATCTTATTCCCCTGTTTAACGGCTCTTAGCAAAGCAACACAGGGCCCGAGTTAGAAGTTTCATTGGTCTATTTACAGACTTGATCTGATGAGCGAAAAAAACTCTAGCCGAGATATTCATGTCAAGAAGCGAGAACGCAGATTGAAATTTTCACACTTAAAATTTTCGAACAACTCGCGAACCACTGGTGAAGTAAATCAAGTATACTGAGATTCTTCATCCGTGTAGACTCTTCGTTCGGGTAATAACGAACGATATTTTTATATGCAATGTATACTGGTGTGAAATAAAAGACCATAAAACGCTCTTTCTGCCGTGAAATTCTACTTATGTGATGCAGTCATTAATAAAAATATAAAAAAGATATATTTGCAAATCAGAAAACTACTCGAGTTCACAGAAACTCTGCTACAAGGTAAAATATCAAACGTCCTCTTTATCCTGAAATGCTCTTGCGAGAACATAGTGAGCGAGAAGTAAATCCACGCGCTACAACGCGCGTGACCTCGCGAGTTTGGCCTCTCGAGTTCACACGCGTTGAAGAAGCTTCTGGGTGTGGCGCATCGCTCAAAATCACCTCGGAATCTCAAAAAATGTCAGTCGACAATTTTAGGAAGGAATTAAAAGAAACTTTAAAATGATAAAATTACTAACGTAGTCAGTTAAACATCAAAGAGGTGATAATAAGCCAAAAAGGAATAAAAATAAGTAATTAAGGTTGAGCGGTTTAACCACAAACGAGGAATCAGAAAAAAAGATTGGCTTAAGTTTTCAAGAAGCGTCAATTTTTGACAATTATGACGTAACTCTTCAAGACTGTTTTATATTCTACTCTGAACTCAAAATAACACACAGGATCGATCAGAGATCAAACTAATTTTGCCAGTCCTCCTTAACTATGATCAATCCTTTTTGTGAAAAGCCTTTGTATCGTGGATAGCGTTTCTCAGTGTTGGGCTTACGAAATACCAAAATTACGGCGTCACTTGTATGAATTGCGTGTTGATGACGCCAGAAAAATACTTCCTACGCGAAGAGAATCAAATCTACGTCGTGATGCGACGTCTTCGTGGCAAAAGAAACCATGAATTGACGAGATCGAAATATAAAACGGGATTTGAAGACTTGTGTGGTTACACTTCTATCACCTAATTTGGTACTGTCTAACTGACAAGTAACTGCGGCAAAGGCCAATTTCTAAATTGAAAAGTCGTATGGTATGATTTCATTTGAAATTTTCAATTTCGATCAGTGGCTATCACAAATGATGAGGTCGGTGGCACATTCGTTTTACGCATACCAAAGCGGTCGACTTGCTCAGTCATAAACTGCTCAGTTCGTGCCAAAATGAATTACTTACCTACCTGCAAACTGTTCATATTTAATACCGCTTGAAAGGATTGAACAAACGTGACGCCACAAATTACTTCTCCGCTCCCTTTCCTAATCTTTCCTTTGGTCACATTTTTGGTTGTTTACATGCGAAGTTACCAAGAAGATGGCGATTTGAAGAGTATCCAGGCAGAATCCAGCACAAGTGGAATTAAAACAAAGATGTCGCATGGTAATATGAATGATTTTTTTTCGTGCACGCTTCGTGACGGTTAATTCCGCATTTAAATATTAATTTAAATTTAAAAATTAATTCTAACAATTTTCACTTGATCTCTTAAAATTTCCCCAACCAAAAGAATACAACACAGTTGAAAAAAAAACCAGCATAATGAAATCTAAAGATGTGGAGTAGATTGACTTGAGTGGGCTGCGTTCCCCATTTTTTCAGTAGTGGAATATTTTCATTTTTTTTTTTAAACAAACGTCAAAAGAAGTGACAGGTTCTTTCTTACTGACCCCACTCTGCTAAGTGGCATGCTAACTTCATTACTCACTCTACCCCTGACCTGGTGAAGGTGATCCAACATCTTCTAGTCTCCTCTGATGAGCTTCAAAAAGCGTCAAATAATCAGGATCGTCTTGTTTCTGGGTTTTAATTATTCCGTGATGTTGGCGGACATCTTCCAGTGACGCTTCAGATCCTCCGTCTGAAAATTCTGAACAACGCATTGTGACCGCTCAGTACAGTTTTGGATCAAAGTAATTATTCATAAAACCCGGGATAAAAGAGTTTTGCAGTGTGAATTTGCGTTGGCGGTGGTCTTTCAACGGCTGAAGAATATTTAAGAACTTGTGTATCAAGTCATTGGCAGTCCAATACGGGCAAAAATGATGTCTCCCTTTTTACCCAATCAGATGGAAAGCTAAAACTCATTTTATTGTGGCATGACATCTATAAAAGACTGACAAATTTATGTTTATTTTTACAATGTGCAGTTCTGGAATTTATCGGCCATACCTCCCCCACGGAAGGGATTTTTCTACCCCCCACCTCCCCTGGAAATTCCAACTACGACTGATACATCTCTTTAATTTTTTTGGTCTTATAGAGCCCCCAGCACCACCCCCAGGAAGTTCCTATCCATTCTGCGGGAGGGAGTATGGATATTTTTTGGAACTACAGTAGCACCCAGGCCCCCGCCACAACACCTTCTCCCCCAATCCCCGCAAAAAAAATGATAAAGGGAAAAATTACCCTCTAACAGTAATCTTTTTCTTGAACGAGGTACATTATGATATCCTTTCAGTGCTTCTCTGCCCTATGGCGCTTTGGAGTAAAACTAACAAATTGTTACAAAAACCTGACTGGGGGATAACCCGAGGATAGGTAAATATTCAATGTAAAAGGTAAAAATTTCGAAGTTCTCAATGACACCAGAAACCCATACTGGGTTGAAAAACCTCTTATAAGAGTTCCGATATTAGCCAAAATGGCACAATCATACAATCTCAGCTAACCGATGTCTTCAGATTATTTAGAGGACCACTGAAAAGTTTGCATCTTTTCTGGCTTTCTGCTGAACCCCTTCCAAACCCTCTAAGCTGGAGGAATTTGAAAACGGGGGTTTCACTCTGAAAACGTATCAAATGTTTTCCGTCCACACTACGCCGGAGGAATTTAAAAACGTAAAAATTACCGGTCATTTTGAATTTGTGTTTGAGGAAAACTCGGTAAGGAAAACCAAATGATAATCGCGACTACAACGTGTTCGAAAAGCTCCGTTTTGAAATTGTTTTCCGTCCACACGGAAATGAAAAGTCGGCGATTTCAAATTCCTCCTGTTCGAATAGCATTTTCGGAAAGCTCCGTCTTCGTGACGGATTAGTGTTGACGGTAGGCCTAACCACAGGGCGTAGTATGGATGTCGTTGCCTCGATCTTTGATGCTGTGGTATGTGAGTACATGTAAGTGTAACCTGTTCCAGGCTCTCGGTCAAAACGCGAGCGGGCGGGCGACTAGCGTGATCAGGTGCGAGCGGGATTAGCGACGCGCGGGATCCGCGACAGAAAGGAGAGGGCGGACTTCGCTCATTGCCCGCCCGCTTTTTCAATCGTCCCCACTGACAGAGAGCCGTGAACGGGCCATTATAAGTGTAGTTTAGAGGCCCGACTTAAGCAGTAGACAAGCTAAACTTGTCACAAAAACAGCCTTAATTAAGTATACACAAATTCAGAAACAGCAAAACTTTGCTCTCACCAACATCCTCTGCTTCCTCCTCAGGGGCTGTGTCTCCTGCCACCTCATCTGTAGCTTTTCCAGACCTGACATCAGTTCCTGAAGACACTGAACTAACCTTGGAGGCCCTGTTGTCTTCCACCAAGAAAATGTAGCGATCACCATCCTGGATGAAGCGAGTAGATTTTTGTGCAGCTGAGGCATGACTGCTGCTGAGAACTATTGGAACTAAAGATGTTATTGAGCTATGTATTAGCTTGCGTATTACAAGATGTATAATTTCTGCACTTAGAGATGTTACATTATATTACTATTTGTTTGAACTTTTTCTAGCCTGGTTTGTTGCTTCTCTCCAACTTCACAAAATAATCTCAGCTACACAGCTTTGCAACAAAGTAAGAAAACTTCCGGACACAGGGAAAGGTTTTCCACAGTTAGATGGAGAAACCCCCAGGAGAAAATCATGGCACATGGCGACAACTTATCATTAAGAGGCAATTAAGACATGATTGATGATCGCAGTTATACACAACTTAAGCATTTGCGAAATTAAAGCCTGTAAAAAACCCAGGCCTGAACAGGATTCAAACCCATAACCTCTGCGACACCGGTGCAGTGCCCTACCAATTGAGCTATCAAACCAACTGATAGCTGGGAGCTGGTCATCATCCTAAGGCAAGTAAGGTGACTGCACCACAACAAAATATAACAAGTGTGGTGGATTATTGGAGAATGTCTGTAACAAGTTCAACTTTAATCAAAACTGCAAATAGACACATGACTTTGGGACACCTTTCGAATAGAGACGAAGACTCATGATCAAGAACAATATATCACAATACTACATTTTAACAATTTGTTGCTTGCACTAAAGAGAAACACTTTTAAGGCCCCTTCTGCAAGGGGCCTAAACTGCATTAGCACTCAATTGTGAGCTTGGTCATTCAAAAAGTTACGATGTGTCCTTCAATAGTGATTTAAGGGGGCACCGAGCCAAGAGTGAACACTACATTAACATTTGTGACTCCCAGTAAGGCATCAGCTGGTAGATTGTGTTTTACGTACCTTTGTCAAATGATAGAAACAAATCTCTGATGTGAGCAGTTCCAGGATTCTTTGAACCATTGTTCCTTGCTTCCTCATGTTGATTAACACCTGCTTGTGGTACTGAGGTCTTCTGCTGTTGATCTGTTAAAAGAGTAGCTGAAATCATCAGCTGTAATTCATAAGCTACCTGTCTGGATAAACTGTAAGGATTGAATAAACATCTTTACAAGTGAGTGACTGTGGTACCAAAGTTATGGGGTAATCTTCATTACATGATGCTACGGCCAGTGAATTGATTTTTTTATAACATAGTTTGTATTCACATTATTTCAAGAAATGAGATATAAAGTTTGTGTCTATAATTTAATAATCAGACAATTATTGGATAGAAAAAAATTCAGATGGATCATAAATTAGTGACATAGTGATTGGAATGAAAACTCATTCAGGGAAATGAGAAACTTTTCATAAGATTTGTTGCCACCAAAACAGTCAGGAATACTAAGAAAAAGGGTGAATGAATTCCAACTCCCCTCCCCAGATAAGAACTGAGAGAAACAAAAACTCATTTATGAACAGAATCTGATGCCTTTTTAAACTTGTGTAGGTTTTAAATTGTATTCATCTTGCTTCCATTCAGGATTTGATAACTGTAAAGACTCACGTCTGTTGAGTCTGACGTTTTTCAATAAGAAATAAAGACTCGTCCATAATATTCACTTTGTTTTATAATAATTTCTATTTACAAGGCAATACACCGAACAAAGCACTTCACTGTTTTTATGTTTTCAACAGTAGGTCATCTTCATCTTTCCTGAAGACGACCCAGTGTTGAAAACGTTGGGTGTTTTCACTTTGCAACTTTTTTAGCCTTGGAAATAGAAATTAAATAAAAATTTCATTCATTCATTCATTGATTCAAGTATCAAAATATTTACAGGCTATTCTATTTCACTGCCTGAGCCCTGTCCTCTTTATAAAGAGGAGCGTACCACTATAGGAACAGCTGTAACTGCAGAAATAGACAAAACAGATCACTCTTATAAAAAATACATTTTGACCAGCTGTTCTATTTTTAAATAATTTAAAGGTAATTATTACAAAAGACAGACAGTAATACCTTCTGTTCCTTTAGCATCTGTTGGATGAGGGAGTGGAGAACTTTTTTCGTCTGTTCCAACCTTGGCCTCTGTTGAAGAAGCTGGTCCTACAGAGCTTCTTGTTTCAGTGGTCTTGTGAGGCATTACAACTAAACTGGCTACACCTTGCATTCATGCAACCTTCAGAAAGTTACAACACAACAACAACAACTTTATTTCACTGTAGTATTACAATATCGCTTAAACTAAGTAGAATTTACAAATAAGTAAGGGTGCGTGTTACCTGAAATAACTTAGAGGTTAAAAATGCCACACAGCCAAAACAGAGCCACCAAAAATGGGTTCTGACAAAATAAAATAAGATAAAAACAGTGAAGTGTTCACTTTTATAAATAAGAAGCCAGTGTAAGAATCTCTGAAGCTTGTAGGGTTTTACATGTAAACTTATATTTAAAATACTGTCCCCAGATTAAAAGAATCAAGGAGAATCAAATAGGAATCAAATACGTTTTATTATCATGATAACTAGAACATCTATTTTTCTACTTGCATATATTTTCCTTATACTTTAATTAGAGGGGACATCCTCTTTTGGTTTTCTTTTCTCATTCTCCATATCTTTACAGCAGCGATTAATTTTAATTTCGTTTATTATCTGTTTGAGAAGAAAAATCTGCTTTAAACGGAGTTGTAATTTTGTTTAACAACATTTACTTGATCAAGCTCAATTTACTAAAATGACACGCCAAAAACTCTGCAAAACTTACAGTGCTATCAAGCAATTAACCAAAAACATATAAATAATTAAGACTTACAGTGCGACTACTCTAACCAAGGCCACCAGACAAAATTTTCTACAAATTTTACAAATGAAAATCGAGGAGGTTAACAATAGTTTTCTAACAAATTATCCAAAATGACCACAAATCTGTTGCCTTTGCGATGTACAGCTTGATTACAAAGTTAATTTGTTGGAAAACTATTGTTAACCGCTGCGATTTTTAGTTTTTGTCGGGTGGCCTTGGTTGGAGTAGTCGCATTGTAAGCATGTTGACACAAGACGTAAAAGTATATGAAAGAACACTTGTAAAAAGGATTGTCGTGGATGTTTCTATGGCAATCTCAATATTGCTATGACAATGTGTCAATCGTTCAATCAACTGTGTTATAAAAAATCTGGAGCACCCTGTTTTTACATTCGAGTAGCTGACCTTCCAAATTCAACATTTCCTTCCTTAAAAATGCCCTAAATTACAACTTAAGATATTAATCATACCTTTCTTTGAAATCCTGTTATCATCAAACAGAAGAAGGCGCGTATTTCAACGGTTTCTCTATGCTTACTGCAAGTGTTTGCGAATCCCAAACAAATTCAAAATGGCGATCACGACAACTCGTCCCCAGGGTCTTCTCAGATTTGGTCGCCATCTTGAAGCTACGTTTCTCCCGAGCTTGGATAGCCTGCGTGGCAGGCCGTAGGGCTAGGGAGGGGATTGGGAGGAGAGGAGGAAGGAACGGCCTGCAAGGACGCTATTGTTTTCTTCGTTTTTTACGTCCACCAGACGAACGTAAAAATCCTGATTGGTCAGATTTAATTAATTACTTAATTCGTCATCCTGATTGGTCAGCGACCTGTCATTCAAGCCATTCAAGAGCATTGATTTTCTCCAGGTCTATTCAATATGGCGGATGGCGCGAGTGACCGGTTTGAAGCATTACTAGCGGAAACGCTAAGATCTTTGGAGGAAAGTGGACTTAAATTCGCCTTAAAGGCAGAGCAGAAGAAAGCGATTAGACACTTGTTCGAGAGAAAGGATGTTTTAGCCGTTTTACCCACAGGCTACGGAAAGAGCCTAATTTTTCAGCTTCTTGTGTTGCTCGCGAAATGAGCAGGATATTCTACATCTTTATTAGTCATTACGCCTCTTGTCAGTATCATTAACGACCAGATAATGGAAGTAGAGGCCATGAATTTGACGGCATGTAATTTGGCTCAGAAGCTAGATAGTTTACAAGACTCGAAGGAGGCAAATTTGAGGTTATCCAAATCGTCAATGTTGTATTTAGACAACACATTGCTATGTACCGCTCTAAGAAATTCGTCGTTTTTTTCCGCGGTCGGCAAATTGCAGAGATTTTTTACCCTTCACACTGGACGCTTCCATTACTCTTTGGTCGCTTTTTGTATCGGGAGAATTAGTTCTCACGCTTTTGCGATTATGAGGACTGCCGCGTGTTGTAGGAGACAAAACATCAAGTAATTTTCTTTTGACACCTTCGGAATCAGGCTCCCTTGTTTTCTTCTCTCTTCTGGGCTAAATGTATTCTTATGAATTGGAGAAGTTCACCCAAGTTCTTTATCTTCCGATAACAGGCATTGCAAGCCACTTGCGAATCGTTGTCAGAAGCACTCACGGTTATCCCAACGTTTTTCAAATAACTCCGAATGTTTCTTTTCTCGCCGAAGGTTTAAAGATATTTACACAAGATTTTGCCACGCAGTGCAGTTGCCATATGTTACCGTAAGATTCACCTGGCAAACTCTACAGACATCGTTGCAATTGTTTTCTTTTTTTGGCCGGCCTCTTTTTGCTTTTACCATCCTCCAAAGATCTTCGAATATTATTTCATTTTATTCTCCCGCAAACAGTGAAAACAAGAAATACGAGAACCTCTTGGCGCCTTTACACTTTGCCGCGAAAAAGCGGCGTAATTCTGATTGGATAATTTTGACAGCCAGACACTCCACAGTTGAGTGAGTTTTGCATATTTAATTAGGGGGCGGAATGAAGAAAACAATAGCATCCTTGCAGGCGTCACCTACCCTCACACCCGTCACGCGTCACGCTCACTCACTTCGCGCAGTCGTTTTCCCCTTTCCCTCCCCTTCGACGCCGGCCACGCAGGCTAGAGCTTGGATAAAAGCCCGTGTCCAATGCTTTATCCCCAGAGCTAGTTTCTCTTCTGTCCTTTTTCATTCTTTTTCATCTTCTCTGACAACTTTGAGATAAACTGCTCACCACTAAACTATCAAAAACTGGCATCATTTGAAACTTGGCATATTTAACATTCATGATATGACCATTAAAAAATGGAATAAAAAAAATGGGGTCACCGTGCTTGTTTACGCGTCAGCAGGCTCTTAAAATGGTGTATTTTTATCGGTTGCGCGTTAAAAATTCGAATCATCTTCATACAGAATTAAGTCTTGATTACACTTGAAAGACACAAAATTTTATCTTGAAAGTAAAGCTTCTTTTATTCACATAAGTAATATTGCTCCATTTAAGCCGTTTTTGATTGCCTGGTTGCGGGAATATTGCACTGTACTCTTTCGGACAGTTCCGTGGTCAGCTTGAAGTCCTCGCCTTGACCAAAATACACCCAGTATGAAACTATTTTGCAAAAAAAACATGTTTTACTATCAAGCTTTTTTCCTTCTTCAAATATGTTCTCTATTAGACTGTTCTTAGCAAATACCAAATAAAAAAATCGGGGGTCACCGTACTCGTTTAATAGAAAAGGAGCAATTATTTCGCTATCGAGCTGAATTTGAGGGAAATTTCTTAGGTTTTGTACGCGCACGCGCACGCGCACGCGCTCATGTGCGCGCGCTAATGACGCGAAAATCGTGCGCAGTAGGGATGCGCAATGCAATAGTAAGGAATCACCTTAAGGTTACTATGCACCTTCAGTAGTGTCTCGCTTGCAAGCGACGTAGCGCGTCCAGTTTAAACTGTAGATATCTAAACCCCTATATCAAATTAAAGCTTATAGGACTGGCTATCAGACTATACCAAAAATTTTGAAAAAAAATGAATTGTCAAATTTTTCACGACTCCTAAATGCGAGCGCCCAAATCACCTTTTGAGCGCTCCCTGTCAAAGCGAATTTTGTTTTTCGCTTATTTAATGTGTTCCTCCGCTTCCGGGGCCAAAGCGCTAAAAAAACTTGTCTCCGATTTGCCATATTCAATTTCAGTGAAAAGTTACAGAACATTTTTAAAATAGGATAAAGAAAATGTGGATTGATCGTACAAAAATCGCTCTCGAAAAACAAGTATTTTGAAATAAAAAATTCGGAGACATGTTTTTGTTGTTTATATGTAAAACTAGCTACTGTCAAAATTTGAGAGCAATCGAACAAATTCTCTTTGACTTGTAGCTCTTTAAAGTGTCCCCTTTTGGTGAAAAAATTGTTTCGAGAAAACAGCGCTGAAAAATTTTCCTGCTTCGCAAGCAAACTCCGCCCACAAACACAGTCAACTGGGTTCTCAGATAACTGAGCCAATCAGCGCTTGGAAAGTTTACTTCCGTTGGCTTCCTGGTGAAATTTTCCCGCGTAATCTTCAATCAACCCTTAGTGTTTAGTGTCACGGTTGACTGCATATACGTCAACAGGTTTCCTACAGCCTGTCAATCAGACACGAAAGTTTTACTTCCGGTAAAAACGAAAACCGTATTTTCTCCGCCATAATTTAATATTTTTGAGAATTTTTTTTTTTGGATGAAAGTTCATGCGTAGACCTATACATTAACCTAAAAATCAAAATTTCGAAAAAATGGTCGGTCTGAAGGTGCATAGTAACCTTAATAGCGAAGCGAATGGGGTCAGAGAGGAGATCAGAGAATCATGAACGCCTCGGCAATATAAAGAAGTGCTCGCGCCGGGGATCGAAGAAAAATATATTTTTGTATATTAAGCATAGAGCAGTGCTCTTTGATTTCCCGTCTTCTTTTTGTCTTTCCAACTTGTTAACAGTTATGGAAGGTAATCCTCAACTGCCGCCGACTCCAACTTGTGAATTAAACAAAGCGACGTCTGTCCTGTTATTGATCATGAATTTCGTCATAATATTGTCAAAGAAGCTGTGGCATGGGTTGTCAGCAGACAACTGTAAAATGGTGTACTGAAGGTTCGCCGGTACTGAGTCTGGAATTCTTGAAAAAGTATGAAAATCCACCAGTTATTATAGGTGATTTTTAAATGTGATCTTTACTTGAAATTTTTACTGTAGTTTTCTTTAGATTTTTAGATCCATTTTTAAGCCTTACAGGACCCCTTTGATAACGATATAATTTGTACTGACGGGTTTATCCTGTTTAAAATGTGTTTTATTACTATATTATTATTAACTAGTTTTCCAGTACCAACCTTGTTATGGGAGTCTCTAGTCTTCCTGGATTCTTTCTGCCCCCTCCCAAACTCAATTCAGGGTTTGAAAGAAGAGAGACTGACTCCTAATCAATTGTTATCAGCACTCATCTCTGATCACCTCAAGCATAGGATGAGAGCACAGGTATCTACAAAGGACTATGTCGACTATGGCAGCTATCACAATCAGCCCTGAGATAGGATAAGGGTGGATGTTGTTTTATGTCGCAGTCATCTAAAATTTTGACTCAATATGGTCTAAATTCTCGTAAGCGTCCACCAAGGTTTGGCATTTTGGGTGGTCACTTACGGCAGTTCGACTGTGTTCTTATTCTCAGTCGCGCAGCAGTCGCGCACTTCCACCTCTATCCTAGGCTCTCTCTAAGGGTGGTAAAGGAGAGAGGTCTGGGATCGAGTTGCGCTCACTCCTCCCGAGGGAGTGTGTGACGGGATAAAAGAATATCTACGTAGAAGGTTAGAGTAAGGGATCCTTATATTCTCCAGGTTCAGATCGATACAATTTGGACCCTTTCCATTTTAAAAAAAAATAAACATGATTTTCGTTCTGAGTAGGAGCCCTTCACTTCTGAGCTACTAAATTCACATTTACGCGTGTTGCCCTTCGCGCGTGTCACGTATAACTAAAGCAAACGAAGTCAGATAGTAATTATTAGGAAGATTTATCCTGTAGTTGGTCATTGCTTTTGTCAAGGTTGTGGCTCCTAAAGGAGCCGTTTGTTTTGTGAGGGATGTAATCCACTTTATGCTCGCTCTCCACGGATTCGGCGGGCTAGCTGAATGTCCTTGGGCATGATGGTGACGCGCTTGGCGTGGATGGCGCACAAGTTGGTGTCTTCAAACAGACCAACAAGATAGGCCTCGCTAGCTTCTTGAAGAGCCATCACAGCGGAGCTCTGGAAACGCAGATCGGTCTTGAAATCCTGAGCGATTTCTCGCACAAGACGCTGGAAGGGCAGCTTGCGGATCAGCAGCTCGGTGGATTTCTGGTAACGACGGATCTCACGAAGAGCGACTGTACCAGGCCTGTAACGATGAGGTTTCTTGACTCCACCGGTGGCAGGAGCGCTCTTACGAGCTGCTTTTGTGGCGAGCTGTTTGCGTGGAGCTTTTCCACCAGTTGATTTACGAGCAGTTTGCTTTGTACGAGCCATTTGGAAGTTCACGAAATCATAGAACAAGAACTATTCTCCGTTGAAGCGTTCGACGCTTATGAAACGATTTATACATTGGCGGGCTTAACGCTGATTGGCGGAAAAGGGAGCGATTTCATTGGCTGGAAAATATATCATAAAAAAATTGCATTCATACTTTGATCCGATGAGTAAAATGGTTCATATTTCTGGTAAAGCACTCGCCGTTGGCTTAATTTTGACAAACGTTACACAAGCATCTTAGTTTGTGATGTTTGATTCTTTTTATAGGAAAGAGCAATTTATCTTTTTTGAATATATCTTAAGGGCCTTAAGCTAGGCAAGCCACAAACCGTTCATTCAGTTCTCAAGTCGTGTTTTGTGTAGATAGAATTATGCAATATGCATCAGTAATGTGGTTTCTGTTGTCTTAAATAATTCAACCAACCAATAGGAACATTTCTACGTTTCCTGAGAGGTCATACTTCTTCCTATAAATAGCAGAAACGGCGAGGAAGTCCTTAATTCAGTTACACAAGTTGCAACATGTCTGGTCGCGGTAAAGGAGGCAAAGGTCTAGGAAAAGGAGGCGCCAAGCGTCACCGAAAGATCCTTCGTGATAACATCCAAGGCATCACCAAGCCAGCCATCCGTCGTCTTGCTCGCCGTGGCGGTGTCAAGCGAATCTCTGGCCTGATCTACGAGGAGACTCGTGGTGTTCTCAAAGTTTTCCTTGAGAACGTGATCCGTGATGCTGTGACATACACCGAGCACGCCAAGAGGAAGACTGTGACAGCCATGGATGTGGTGTACGCTCTAAAACGACAAGGCCGTACTCTGTACGGATTTGGCGGTTAGACTGCACAGGCTGCCAACACAAACAAACGGCTTCTTTAGGAGCCACCAAATCTCTCCAAAAGTCATGACCAACAGAAAGTTTCTAGCCAGAGAGTGTATCGTATTCTCTTTGAATCAATTACCATAAACTGCGCGCAGTTTCTTATACCATTCGAATACATAATTTTGAGTTTTCCACGCGCGAAGAGAAAACCGGTCGTTGTTGTCTACTAAACCAAAATGCACAAAGCTATGACACAGGGTATAAAGCAAAACAAGCCAAACCATTGCTGTTCTCACTTAAAAACCGATCGAAACATCGTAGAGTTTGTAGGTTGAAGATTCAGCGGGGAATGAGAGAAGAGAAAGCGCAGGTGAGGAATTTGTGCCCGCTGAGCGCCGGCGTTTAGCGAGTGACTGGAGCGCAGTAAGACGATATTTGGCCAAGACAGCGACTGTATAAACAAAGCATTTATGCTGAAATAAACACAATTGATTGATCACGGCGCCCTTTCTACTGTGATCGCTTTCAATTTGCATATTGGGTTTACCCAGCTAAACGGTTTCGGCGCGCTTTTCGCCACTTTGACGTGGGGACCAAAAGTTACACTTTGATATAGATGTCGATTGTGTAGACCAGCCTCTTGGTGTATATATACAGCGGGTAACATTTACTTCGGCGGACCTGATCAACCCGCGAGGGTCGCTCGATGCCTAGATGACGTGACAACGAATAAATATAATTCACATTGAACGGTGAAAAGCTGAACCAACCGTTTAATTCAGCGTTGGTTTTTCACTAAATAATCGAACAAATGTTGGGCAATTGAAAATAAAAGATACTACATCACATGTAGAAGGTTTCAACCTCAGTATTTCTACCAAGCACTACTCATATTCACTGCTTCGCAAATAATATTCTTAAAATATTAAAAATAACGTTGATCGTGACTTTTCTCACATTTGGTGGCTCCTAAAGGAGCCGTTTGTTTGTGAGTCAAAGCTTATTTAAGCTTTGGCTTTCTTCTCGGTCTTCTTGGGCAGAAGTACAGCCTGGATGTTGGGAAGAACACCTCCCTGTGCAATGGTGACACCGGCGAGCAGTTTGTTCAACTCCTCGTCATTACGGACAGCCAGCTGAAGGTGACGGGGGATGATTCTTGTCTTCTTGTTGTCACGAGCAGCGTTGCCCGCCAACTCGAGGATCTCGGCGCTCAAATACTCGAGCACGGCAGCCAAGTACACTGGAGCACCGGCGCCAACACGCTCAGCATAGTTGCCTTTGCGGAGAAGACGATGGATACGACCAACTGGGAACTGAAGTCCTGCTCGGGATGAGCGGGTCTTGGACTTGGTGCCCTTTGCTTTTCCTTTACCGCGACCAGACATGATTCACGATTTACAAGAACTTTGCTGTCTCACAAAAGATATAAAATGTGAAATACTAATGCACAATGCTTTTCAAACAGCAATATATATAGTTGTTACTGAAGTAAGACGGATCGAAAAGCACCAATCAAAACCTAGCAGTCTAATACATTCAATGGGCTATTGTAGAAAAATTGACCCCGCAGGTTAACTTTGAGGTCTAACCAATCAGCAATCGAGGATTTCGATCCTTATGTTAATCGATCCTTCACTCATTTTCATATAAATAGAGGGTCAACCAACTGAGCAGGTATTTCATATCTGATCTTCAGACATGGCACCCAAAGTTGCAGGAAAGAAAGGCGAGAAGAAAGCTGGCAAGGCAAAGGCCGCCGCTGATGGAAAGAAGAAGAGAAGGGGAAAGAGAAAGGAAAGCTACGCTATCTACATCTACAAGGTGTTGAAGCAAGTTCACCCTGACACTGGTATCTCCAGCAAAGCCATGGGCATCATGAACTCGTTCGTCAACGACATCTTCGAGCGCATCGCCACCGAAGCTTCCCGCCTTGCCCACTACAACAAGAAATCAACCATCAGCTCCCGCGAGATCCAGACCGCCATCAGGCTGCTTCTGCCCGGTGAACTGGCCAAACACGCCGTGAGTGAAGGAACCAAGGCTGTGACCAAGTACACCAGCAGCAAGTAAACTCGCTTTGTGGGTTTCGCGCCAAAACAAACGGCTCCTTTAGGAGCCACCAAATGTTACTAAAGTCAATGACCAACATTATGTAGTAAGCCTTAACACGCTTACGAGTCAATGAATCGTTTGGTGTCCCGAAGCGAAAACAACAAAATTATCAATGCTACACGAAGCAACTACTTTATTCATGAAACTATCCGCCATACAAAATTACTGATTTTCCCTTGCTGTTTTAATGTAAAAATACAATATAATTCAATTAATAATCACCAATTCCATCAAGATCCCTTCCAATATGTAAACTACTCGCAATATACAAACTGTTTCGACCTTCACTTCACATCGAACATACTTTGTATAAAAAGGCCATAAAAATATACTTTCTCTACGAATGTGTAATAAAGAAAAATATACTATTCCCATAAGTAAATTTAAAAGGTTAAATTCTATTTCTCTTTCATTGCCACATTCAATAACAAATTTTGGATGTAAGTCCTCAAAATTTACGTTCTGGCTTCCCCGCGCCCAGCCGTTACTATATGGTCGTTACGAAACGTTCCTTGAGATTGCGTGACGTCACCTTAAAATTAAATAGCCTGCACTTCTCCGACCTACGGTGGCCCAAAAGGGTCAATCACAAATCAGTTTACCAAAACACAAAACAATTTCCCAAAACACAAATCAATTTCCCAAAACACAAATCAGTTTACCAAAACACAAAACAATATCCCAAAACACAAATCAGTTTACCAAAACACAAAACAATTTCTCAAAACACAAACCAATTTCGTCAAAACACAAATCAGTTTACCAAAACACAAATCAATTTCTCAAAACACAAACCAATTTCGTCGAAACACAAACCAAAAGACTGGGCACTTGCTCTGTTATTATCAGAGAGCCTGGAAAGGACTCATTCCCAGGATTTTCCGCGTCCAACATGGCGACTTCAAATATGCTGTAGATAAGTCGAAAATGTTCCGGGCACAACACTGAACAGTGGGTCTGAAGTGTTACAGGAATATTTTTATTGCTCTCAATGTGGACTTGGTGCACTTGTCATTAGCAGCCTAAGTAGCGGTCTCCGAGTATCCGGATCCAGTTCTGTTGCTATGACTTTTAATTGATTCGCAGCTAGAAGAAGGATCGTCAGAGTTCTGGGACGAAGGATTACCACATTTCACGCAGCATTTAAAACAGGATTTAACCTCGCTACCGACATGTCATGATACTTCTCAAGAAAGCAAAGAATAGCGTTGTAACTGAATCCACTGTTAAAGTAAGCCGCTACTGGCGCGAGTATAAAACACGGAGCGGACTACGGACTACGGACTGGATATAAAATATGGACTTGGGTATAAAACACGGACTTGGGTATAAAACACGGACTTGGGTATAAAACGCGGACTATGCATTACGGAAGAATTAATATATGACCCCCCCATTACCTCCAATGCCGGCCATCTTGGGTGACAGCACATGCGCAGTTTCCGATCACCAAAGCAAGTAATAGTTCTCATTTTGATATTCCTCTAATTTTTTGCTCTCTACTTTTCCAGCCATGCGGTATCAGATATTTTTTCTCTTTTTGATATCTTTTCTCATTTTAGAAATTAAAAAAAAAAATGCGTTCACCGTGGAGTCAATACACCACAAGGAGAGCAACGTGTTTCGTCTGCTCAACAAGTTAAGTCCTGTTCGGCGGAGATAGTACTTGGATGGTTGACTAAATACGAACACCCCGTGTTGTAATAACAATTTTTTCTTTTTTTTTTTCCCTTCCATTTTCAAACCGATATTGAGGAGACCAGAACTGCCATCCTTGTGTATTGTCGTTTTTTCCTATTTTTCAACTTTTTGTTCCTCATTTTGCGATGGCCGTATATTTTTGTATTATGTTTGTATCGTATAAATAAACAGCGGGACAGGTCGTTGGAATTCTCCTCAATTCTCTCTACTGTTGATCTTTCAAAACATTTAATCATGGTTGA
>OZ026608.1:3653449-3702689 GCA_964020085.1 Micromussa lordhowensis | reverse complement strand
TGCCTGGAACAGACATGGTTCCTATGTTGTCTTAACTCTCATTAGATTGGCTGGAGTAGATGGTCCTTGGTGAAGACAAACACTGGGAATTTCAATTTTAATTAAGACAGACCAGCGGCAAAACTATTGTCATGGCAACAGCACAAAAGGTGTCATTTTGTTTCTTTTGTGATGTACATTTCTGGTGCCAAGTTTAAAGAACACTGCTTCAATATTTCCAGAGATATTCTTTATTCAGTATTTTACCATTCTAGTTGTACACCTCATGTCATCACTTTCCTAATATTTCCATAATACAAAACTTCAATATCTCTAAAATGAAAAAGATATTCTAAAAAGGAAAGTGCTATTCTTCTGCATTTTGAAAAGCCTTTCAAATACGCATAGATTATTTTTCGTGTCATATGCACTTTAAGAAGATACATCAAGCACTCAACACTACGGTGGCCCAAAAGGGTCAATCACAAATCAGTTTACCAAAACACAAAACAATTTCCCAAAACACAAATCAATTTCCCAAAACACAAATCAGTTTACCAAAACACAAAACAATATCCCAAAACACAAATCAGTTTACCAAAACACAAAACAATTTCTCAAAACACAAACCAATTTCGTCAAAACACAAATCAGTTTACCAAAACACAAACCAATTTCGTCGAAACACAAACCAAAAGACTGGGCACTTGCTCTGTTATTATCAGAGAGCCTGGAAAGGACTCATTCCCAGGATTTTCCGCGTCCAACATGGCGACTTCAAATATGCTGTAGATAAGTCGAAAATGTTCCGGGCACAACACTGAACAGTGGGTCTGAAGTGTTACAGGAATATTTTTATTGCTCTCAATGTGGACTTGGTGCACTTGTCATTAGCAGCCTAAGTAGCGGTCTCCGAGTATCCGGATCCAGTTCTGTTGCTATGACTTTTAATTGATTCGCAGCTAGAAGAAGGATCGTCAGAGTTCTGGGACGAAGGATTACCACATTTCACGCAGCATTTAAAACAGGATTTAACCTCGCTACCGACATGTCATGATACTTCTCAAGAAAGCAAAGAATAGCGTTGTAACTGAATCCACTGTTAAAGTAAGCCGCTACTGGCGCGAGTATAAAACACGGAGCGGACTACGGACTACGGACTGGATATAAAATATGGACTTGGGTATAAAACACGGACTTGGGTATAAAACACGGACTTGGGTATAAAACGCGGACTATGCATTACGGAAGAATTAATATATGACCCCCCCATTACCTCCAATGCCGGCCATCTTGGGTGACAGCACATGCGCAGTTTCCGATCACCAAAGCAAGTAATAGTTCTCATTTTGATATTCCTCTAATTTTTTGCTCTCTACTTTTCCAGCCATGCTGATGCGGTATCAGATATTTTTTCTCTTTTTGATATCTTTTCTCATTTTAGAAATTAAAAAAAAAATGCGTTCACCGTGGAGTCAATACACCACAAGGAGAGCAACGTGTTTCGTCTGCTCAACAAGTTAAGTCCTGTTCGGCGGAGATAGTACTTGGATGGTTGACTACATACGAACACCCCGTGTTGTAATAACATTTTTTTCTTTTTTTTTTCCCTTCCATTTTCAAACCGATATTGAGGAGACCAGAACTGCCATCCTTGTGTATTGTCGTTTTTTCCTATTTTTCAACTTTTTGTTCCTCATTTTGCGATGGCCGTATATTTTTGTATTATGTTTGTATCGTATAAATAAACAGCGGGACAGGTCGTTGGAATTCTCCTCAATTCTCTCCACTGTTGATCTTTCAAAACATTTAATCATGGTTGAATCATTCGTTCAAAAATTCATACAGCTCGTCAATTTTGTGACCTTCAGGTCTTCTTTTCCTTTTCCGGCAATCGAGTATGGTTGAACCTGTATGAGCGGGCATTTTCGGGAAATGAGACTTCTATAGTTACATGTAGCTTCTGCTTTTAATATGAAGACGTTCGTGCTAGACGTAATTCAATGTAGAACCTTTGTAACTGTTTTATACCGAGTCCGTAATGCTCAGTCCGTGTTTTATACCTGAGTCCGTATTTTATACCCAGTCCGTAATGCTTAGTCCTCGTTTTATACCCAAGTCCGTATTTTATACCCAAGTCCGTAGTCCGTAGTCCGCTCCGTGTTTTATACTCGCGCCAGTAGCGGCTTACTTTAACAGTGGATTCAGTTACAACGCTATTCTTTGCTTTCTTGAGAAGTATCATGACATGTCGGTAGCGAGGTTAAATCCTGTTTTAAATGCTGCGTGAAATGTGGTAATCCTTCGTCCCAGAACTCTGACGATCCTTCTTCTAGCTGCGAATCAATTAAAAGTCATAGCAACAGAACTGGATCCGGATACTCGGAGACCGCTACTTAGGCTGCTAATGACAAGTGCACCAAGTCCACATTGAGAGCAATAAAAATATTCCTGTAACACTTCAGACCCACTGTTCAGTGTTGTGCCCGGAACATTTTCGACTTATCTACAGCATATTTGAAGTCGCCATGTTGGACGCGGAAAATCCTGGGAATGAGTCCTTTCCAGGCTCTCTGATAATAACAGAGCAAGTGCCCAGTCTTTTGGTTTGTGTTTCGACGAAATTGGTTTGTGTTTTGAGAAATTGATCAACCTCGTCCCCAGGGCCTTCTCCTCGACGATTTTTCAAGATGGCGGATCGTCGGTAGAAGACCCTGGCACACAGCGAACTAAAACGATCGCTGATTGGTGCATTACATTGCGCATTCATACGTGCGCTCTCATTGGTTTATTCCTTCCAAAACAAAAATGGTGGCTCCCTAGGTTCTTCGTGGAAACTGAGAACAGAGTCTGAGGCTTAAAAAGTGGAAAGGATGCCTGTTTGATCTTCTTTTAAGCCCTTCTGTACAGTTAGAAGTAACTGAAAAGCAGTATGCAACATTTAGGACAGATTGCCGATAATTCACGCTTCTCCGTGTGATCATGTACTCAGCTCTCTGCTGGCAGTACAGTTAGAACTGCTTCTCCTTTTTCTTCTTTTAAGACCTGTGGACTGGTAAACGCTGCTCTTTCATATATTGTAAGTACAGTAGAACCCCAGTAACACGAACTCGGATAACTCGAACTTCCCACTAAATCAAACTTAGTGCTATGTCCTTTGGATTTCACCTCACTTTTCAGTCATTTTTACTCGGTTAACTCGAACTCGGATACCCCGATTTTGCCGCCAACTCGAACTAAATTTCCTTTCCCTTGGTCAAAAATTCACTGCAATTTACCCCGATAACTCGAGCTCTGGCTCTTGTAACTCCACGTGGATGCCATCCCATTAGCTCTTCTTTTCTATAATCGGTAAAAACACTAAAACTAACAGTATGGTCAACACTACATACATTTGATGTTTGATTGGTGCAACGAACTAATCACATTTTATCATAAAAATGCCCAATTACCATTTTTATAAAATAACTTTAATTTACAGTGATTTAAACACTGAAGTGCTAAAAAGTCACCAACTATTGATTTTTAATGTCGCAAATTGAATTGTGCCATCAACCCCGTTAACTTGAAACCTCGCTATCTCAAATTTTTTTTTGTTTCACCCGTAGAGTTCGAGTTAATAGGCTCTACTGTATTTCCTTTTTTTATCTATTTTTGTCTTCCAAAATTAATATCAGGTACGATTTAATTTGTTTTAAGTTCATATGTGATGACCTTTGCTTCTCTGGATCTGTGTCCCAGAGTGTTGTAACTATTTTTCATTTTGTTGAATTTTGAGTTTGAGATTAAAGCCACACGAATGATATGTACCATAAAGTGTTGTATGGGATTTTACTGACTTCTTTATTCACATGTTGACATCACACCTGACTTACTAATACTTTTACATCTGTCTTGCCACTATTTTCTAAATAAAACTTCAATGGGAAAATAGACTCAAAGTAGAGTTTTTCTGGATTAAGAACATGCGAATTAATGGATAGACACACTTAGGATTTTGTTTTCAGCTTCCAGAAGAAATGATTAAGGTAATTTTCTTGTATATACAAGCTTGAAATGGTGAACCCAGCTAAATGTCCCTCCATTTTTTCAGCTTTGGTTGTAACTTTTAACATAATTTACCTTCTAGAATAAAAAAAACTTACAGTAACCTTTCATATTTTCTTGGGGATTGATTGGTGTACCAAAGAAAAATCCCAGCTGTGTAAAACGGGGAAGATTGGTCATATAAATTGAAACAGTAATATGAAATTAGTTCCTCTTAAATTCTTGTAAGATGATCATTATTGCTGTCACCAAATGGAAAGTGGAATGACTGAAATGAGGCCCAGGGAGGCGGAATAGCACATTTACCTAAGCCAGCTAGTGATGATCACTGTTTGTAGTTTAGTTTTAGTTAAAAGGGATAAAAAGCTCCCCATCTGGCCCTTTTTGTTCAAACAATAGATAATTCCATCCATCACTGACATAAATCTTCACCCACTGAATAATGCAATGGTCGTACATTTTCCTGGGGGAGCCCTGGAAGCTATGTGAAAGGGTTGCCTTTTACATGAAAAATGGTATATAAAGGGTAAGGGGTTGGACCTCCGGGCAGAGCCTCCTCACATAAACATTTGTTGAGTGGCCCCCTCCCCCCAAGCATTTTATGAATAAAGTGCTATTTGCTAGCTAATGTTTCAACAACTGGGACCTGGATAGTAAATGGACCCCTTTCCCTAAGTCAAGTTTTTTTAAAGGAAGCAAACCACCATGCCAGTGAGCCATAGGGGAATACTATGGATTTCAAGTGACGAGAGAATCGAATGGGGGCAAAAATCAAACCCCCCCTCCCAGCCTCCCAATATATTTTTTTTCCCACCATTAACCATTACATTGTTTTGATACCAGAAAAACTCCCTACTTCAATCAAGCCACCCAGAAAAATTCTTTGATCGATTATCGTCGTCTCTTGAAATTTGGAGTACTCCTCCTGTGACCAGTGACATGACGGGCTAAATTCCATCTATGTGAAATCTCTTCAGTTTACGAAAATTTTTGATTTATGTGTGAACTGCAGTACGAGAGAGTGTTTTCCATAAATTAAGGACGTTTGCTTAGTTGTCAGAAATGGCAAAAGACAAGCCCCTGATTCATAAAGAAAATTTCTCTATTCGATCAGATCTGTTTGCCAGACTAGAGTATCTCTATAAATTCTCTGCAATGTAGCACTCAAAAAAAAAAACCATGAAGAGTGCACAGTAAAGGACTGCAAGTCTATGAACAAACTGTAACATTGGATTAACTAACGTAGTTAATGACTGTGTGCACCAAGAATTACGAAAGTCATATCCTTAGAAACTGTCTCAGGAGGAGTTGGTGAATTTGGGGGTCCCTGCCAACTTTGCCACTTGAGCTTGTAAATGTTGTACATGCAAATCAGTGTAAATATGCCGGAGTATCTACTATTGGCCCGTATATACAAGGTGAATCAGCCTGACTAGCCTAGCAGGCTGAAGATTTGTGCTGTTAAAGAAATTCTAACCAGAGAGTAGATTTTGGACTTTGATGTACGATTGTGGAAATAACTATTCAAATAACAACCTTTCCATACATCCATTTAAAAAAGGAAAATACACTTTTATTTACCACTTAGTGACCAAAAATGTGGAAGTGGTTACAAACTATAATAATATTATGTTTAAACGAAAGCAATTCCTAAAATGCCTAAAATAGCTTTGTCAGGTCAAGATACCTTATCCTAACCGAAGAAAACCCTTAAAACCTCACGCTTCGCCCCTGTGAGTATAGGAAAAGTCAATATGTAGCAAGAAAAAGTCTAGTAAAATTCTTTATGTACATCAGTGACAATACGGCGAACTCTAAACCCTTTTAAACTTATTTTAACCATTTTGGATGGAGCCGACTATAGTGTAATCGTGTACCTGTACTACGCTAAAAA
Organism: Micromussa lordhowensis; assembly: GCA_964020085.1. NCBI lineage: Eukaryota > Metazoa > Cnidaria > Anthozoa > Scleractinia > Lobophylliidae > Micromussa > Micromussa lordhowensis. The sequence goes on along the minus strand of OZ026608.1, from coordinate 3,696,769 downwards.
ATTTTAGGTTTGCAATAACGGAAAGTCCAAAAATAGCAAGAATAAATTTCTAGATCATTTTTACCATTTTTCCTTTTGCTTGTACATGCACTCCTTCTTACTTTTAGCCTCTTTATTTAAACGCCCATCCGAGCCATACGAGTTCGCCTTTGCCGCCATTTTGTTTGTTTTCACCAGTCTCAAGACCTCGCACCCAGACCCTGTCACTCTTTATCTTGGCCGCCATTTTGAATAAATTTCCACTTTCCTGGACAAATTGGTCACGTGATTTCTGCTGTGTGCCAGGGTCTTCTACCGACGATCCGCCATCTTGAAAAATCGTCGAGGAGAAGGCCCTGGGGACGAGGTTGGAAATTGATTTGTGTTTTGGTAAACTGATTTGTGTTTTGACGAAATTGGTTTGTGTTTTGAGAAATTGTTTTGTGTTTTGGTAAACTGATTTGTGTTTTGGGATATTGTTTTGTGTTTTGGTAAACTGATTTGTGTTTTGGGAAATTGATTTGTGTTTTGGGAAATTGTTTTGTGTTTTGGTAAACTGATTTGTGATTGACCCTTTTGGGCCACCGTACCGACCCACTACGGGAGCGGAGGGAATTTTTCAGCATCACTTTCTGATCACAACAAATTAAATTTCAATTTTTTCTTAGCAAAATATTCATATTAAAACGCTAAAATATTTATCTGTACATTGTACAATGGATAAAATCAGAATGAAGACCAATGGCACACATTGATCATGTTAGAACTCCCTCAGTTCAATGTAGTCTCTTGCAGCCGTTATTTAGGTCGTCACACAACAGAAAACGTTGCGTAACGATTTCAAGTAACGGCTGCGAAGAAAAGTAGGGATGGGTGGTTATAATGCAATAATGTTACTGATCAGCTGGAAGTTCCTCATACAAGTCTTCATCGATGGGTTCTGCAAAAAAATAAAGTAAAATAATAGTATGGTTTGGTTAATTACATTATCAATTATAAAACAATATTTGAGAAGTTTGTGAAGCCTCCAAGGGTCAAAAGCATTCCTTGTGCAATTGAACAAAAAGATTGAAAAAAATGCAACAAATTGAAATGATAAATCAGTAAGTTCTTAAAATTAAAACAAAGTATTAACTTCAGGAATTTTAGTCCACATCATCAATACCTTGCCCAGCTGCTATGTCATCATAAACTTCTTGGTCATCGTCTTCTGAACAAGTAGACATTGCAAAGAAAGAAAACATTTCAGAAAATGAACAACTGATATTAATTTTATGCCATTATTGCAAATGAACATAACATGATTAAGAATCCAGACTGGCAGACAGCATGTAAAAGGTGAAGTCTTCATTAGCCACATGTCCTAGAGCTTATCCCAGTTCCTGCAGCTAGAAATGACTGACTAGGGGTGATGTTTATCTCCCCTGAATGGGTGTCGTCTTCATTGCAGGGTTACCTGCCCCCCTCTCCTTCCCACCCCTACTCCCAGCAATAAATTGGCTGATACCTATTTATACTTCCAGCTGGGTGAGCCACTGAGAGAGTAAAGCATCTTACCGAAGAACATAAAATACACAATGACCCTAGCCAGGGCTCAAACCCAAGAGTCAAACTTGGAACTTGAGACACCAGAACCCAAGACCAACACATTTGAACACTTGGTGTCTGCACCCTAAGTTGTGCATGCTTACAAACACAGCCATTGATATAGTCAGCCTAGTCCTAAAGGTTATTTTCTGCTCTTCTCAATCAATTTTTGATCCCAGAATGAGAAGAAAGAAAACTTAAGTGGCAGTGTGCACAATTCTCATTTTTATCCTGAATTAGGTTCAACGTCTGATCCATAGGTGTTTATTTTTTCTTGTTCTAGCTTCAATTACCAGCAAAGTTTTTACGACAGTATAAGAAAAAGGCAAGGAAAACTCTCTTGTACATCTCAACTATATACACATAAACATACCTTCTGCTATTTGGGTTGCACCTTGATATTGGTCGACATCTTCATAGACGTCTTCTGTTATAATTGTACTAAAATCAATCAAGTCAAGTTAGTTATCTGCCAGGGAAATCATGAAAATCATTGTTTTACATTTGTGTTTGAAAGTCGATTTAGATCAAAACTTCTCTTTTTAGTCAGTTGATAACTGCATGGCATTGTGTTGTTTGAACTGTATGACTCACTGTGTCAGTTCAGCAAAGTACAAAATAAAAACTAAAAAATATATATATTTTTTGCAAATATTGATAATACAGTTGAACCTCCACTAACTGCCATCTGCCACTTTTTTTGTCTCAGCTGATTGTCCATACATTCACTCTTATTTTGACCTCTTTAAACTGCAACCTCTACACAATGGCAACTGCTAACAAAACAACCTTTTGAAAACAGCCAATTAATCAAAAACTGACAAATGGTGTATACAAAACCCCAACTTTTTTATTGCAAAAGGTCACAAAACTTGATCTGTATCATGCATCACTGGTCTATACTTCTATTTCATTGATCAATATATTTTGATTCTGTTATATATTTACATGCAAAAAAATAGACATTTTTTAAAAAAAATAAAAATGTTGCACCCCACAAAAAAATTATGTCATATTACACCCGTACCTCCCCATAATGACTACCTCTTACAAAGGCCGCATTCCTCTGTCTCCAAGGTGGCCATTGTGGAGAGGTTCGACTGTTTAGATAACGTATATTGAAAGTCAGCCAGAAACCTGTTGTGATGCAACTTAATGAATAACCTATAGAAGTTCATTTATAACTTGACAAAATAGACCTATACCTCATTCGATTTCCTTCACTGTCAACCTGAAAAATAAACAGAACTTTTCATCATTATCAAACAAAAAGTGTTTGCTTGAGTTAGTGATTTTCATGGGTATCATGCAACTCAAAATTGCCTAAGGGAACAATATAAGAAAATCTTAATGAAATACAACAGAATGTAAGGGGAAAAAATAAGAAAGAAAATTGTTAGCAATGGCATACAGAGCAACACTGATTTTAAAATTATGCAGTTCAAGAAAATATCCATACCCACCCACCCCCCCCCCACCCCCCTACAGCCCTACAGAAGGGATTGGAATTTGCTGGGGGTGGTGATTCTCTATGACCAAAAAATTTAAAGAAATGTATGAAGCTTAATTGGAATTTCCAAAGGGGCAGGGGTCTTAGAAAGGATCCCTTTCGTGGGAGATGTGTGGATATTTTTTGGAACTACACACTAAAAGAAACTTACTTTGAGTTGAATGAGTTCCATTGGTAGGTAACCCACTGGAAAAGACAACAACCAAAAACAAAATGTTACATTTTTTGCCTTGATGTACTTTTAGCTTTTAACTTTGTTGTATATATTTGTATCTTGATTTATTAAGTTACTTTTGCTATATACTTAATACACATGACCGTAATTTTAATTTTTTAGCTGTATTGTTGTTATACAGTAGGCAGCTAATACATATTTATAAGCTTCAAATTATTGTAATCTTCTTTCCTTTTTTGGTATAAATAAATGTTGCTGTTGTTTTTGTTGTTGTCATTAAAGGCAACTGGGCAAATTGACCAGCTGTGAGATTGATTTTGCCAGCTTGGTTTGATCATCTGGAGGGACATTTCTATCAGCCTGAGAATAGGCTGATGTGTATCTATGGTTTCCGCAGCACGAAATGACTAGGAGTATTTCTACTCCCCCCTGGATGGGATGCTAGTCCATCACAGGGTTACCCCCAGCACTAAGTTCGCTGGTACCCCATTTAAACACCTGGGTGGAGAGAGGCACTGTGAGAGTGAGATATCTTTCCCAAGAACACAACACAATGTCCCGGCTAGGAGTGGAACCTGGATGCTCATTCTGGAGATGAGTGCACCAACCATGGGGTACTTCCCATTACTAAAGTAACTGACTAATTAAACATACAATGTCCTTCAGTGTTCTTAATCAGCCATTTTCCTTGAGGACATCCTTTTTCACTGATAATAACCACTGTCTCCCCTTCCTTCACGGGCAGATCAAACTTCCGTTCCCAAACTAAGTTCCTCTTAGCTTCTCCAACACCACTGCCTTCAGCTCCAGGTTTTAACTGAAAAGGAGAAAAGCACACTGTCAGTACAAACTTACAATACAAAAAAGGTAAAGTCTACATACCAGCCCAGTGGCCCATCAGGCCGACACTTATCTCTAGTTTTTGAAGCATGAAAAGACTAGCCAGGAGTATTTGTACTCCCCCCTGGATGGGATGATAGTCTATCAGAGGGTTACCCCCAGCATTAAATTTGCTAGTACCCATTTGTACACCTGGGTGGAGAGTGTCTTGCCCAGGAACTGAACACATATTTGTCCCAAGCCAGGGCTGTAACCTGGACTGCTTGATCTGGAATCTGGAGGAAAGCACACTACCAATGATGCCACGTGCCTCCATAAAAAAAAAACTTTCAACATAACAACCCTGTAAATATGCTGGCAGTTCGTAATTTCTCACCTCAGGTGAATTATCTGTTGTCTGCTTTACACTAGAGTTTACTAATTTTGATTAATAACAAATCCATCTCTGACATTTTTTATTACTACCCTTGTTATACTGCCTGTTACTGCAAAACATTTCCAAAGGGTTGTCTGAATAAAACAATCACTCCAGGTAAGTCATTTTCTTAACCAAAATTCCACATCTATACCTTGTGTTTCTTCCGTAGCTCTTTATCATCACGATCCCTTTTTTTCTTCTCCTCTTCTTTTCTCCTTTTTTCTTCTTTTTCTTCTCTTTCTCTTCTTTTCTCTTCTTCCTTTCTCCTTTTCTGTTCTTCCCTTTCTTTCTTTTTCTGGTTTTCCATTCCCTTCTTGAGATCTTTCTTACCTTTCTCTTTGTTTGCACTGCTAAAAAGGTCAATCCAGCATTACATGAGACACAGTCAATCAAAAAAATAGATAATGCAAAACTAGGCCAAGAGAGAGGAAGATGTGAAAAAGCAATTATGGTTTGACATAAACGAAATACCAACATTACCTGCAAAAATTTCTGGACAATTTTAACTTCAGACAAAAAAAGTGTCTGAAAATAAACTGTCCCAAATTTTGAAGCATTTGAAATACTTACAGTACAGTATAAAACGTAAAAAATGTCCAAAGCTCTTAGTTTCTTTTATAGAGCAAACTCAAGGTAAGACACTGCTTGAGATGCGTAACGGCGTGGCACAATTTGTGATATTTACTCGTCGGCATATCTCTAAAACCTTGAGGGTGTATGAAAACTGTTATTTTCACAGACGTTGCTTCAGTCTAAATCATGTTTTGTAGACCTGAACTTACTATAGTGTCTGAAATGTTTGTCCAAAATTTGTCCAAAACTCCAACATCCGAAATGAAACATCCAAAATTTTAACGTCAATTTTTTTTTTGCAAGAAATGTAGTTGAAAGAAGTAAGTCTTAACAAGATTATACTCTAACAGTACTCTGTGTCGAACATGTTCTTAGACACCCAGAAATACCTCCTTAAACACTAATCAGGGTGGCCATCAAAAGGAACAAAAAAACCTGACTTTTCACTGACTGTAAAGCAATTTTCACTGACCGTGCAGGATGATTAGTCTAGCCATGAGTCAACAAAAATAACGATGGCTCAGATAATTTTTAACACAAAATTGCGTTGTCTATACAAAAACATCTAATAAAATTATTTGCGGCAACTTTAAGATAAAATTCTCTGACTTTTCACTGACTTTGAACAAGGATATAAAATTCCCAATTTTGTCGGGTGGCCTTGGTTGGAGTAGTCGCACTGTAATCAACTCCCAAAAAACAGGGGGGAATTTTTAGTCTCATTTCACATACTATCCCCCCCCCCCCACATCTGCTGTTATCAGAATGAAGTTGACCTAAGAGTCACATGCCAACATAAGGATAACCTTTTAATTCCCTTTAACAAGCATTCTATGGTTGAAATTCATAGTTTGGACATGCACAATGTACCTGGGGAATGCTGAAGGGGAAAATTTGTTTTCAATAGGGGAGTCAGAAGCATCCTCTTCATTCAACTCCAGCTCTCCATCAAGTCTAGCACCCACTGCATCATACATTTCTTCTCCAAATGTTTCCCCTTCAGCAGCAAAATCTGAACAACGAATAAAACTCAATTAGAAAAGGATTACAGCCGAAGCTCTCGTAAGAGACCACCTCGGAAATTCGAAAAAGTGGTTGTGACTAGAGCTGGTCACTTAGGGCCTGTTTACATGGAGGTGGGGGACCCCAGGTAGGTGAGGTAACCCGCCTAGGTGGGGTAACCCGCCTCTCCATATAATCTCTCATTTTTATTTCATCATGTTTACATGATAGGTGGGGTAATCCGCCTAGGCGGGTTGCCCGGTCTGCCAGGTAGGGTAACCCGCCTAGCCGGGGTCACATTTTGCCATGTAAACGACTCAAGGTGGGGTAACCCGCCTAGCCGGGGTCGAGTTCATTTTACATTTGCAAGCGCGCCAAAGCGCGTAAAAATTTGAACCAGAATAATATGGCCATTAACTGCCTCTGGCGGAGGCTTTGTATCATCAAAAGTGACAGTAAAACGCCACAGCATTGAAATGCTGCAGCGAGAGCAGAAAATAAAGATAAAATAACACTGACCGCCAAAATGCACCGTTCGTCCGCCATTTTCAATGTTTACATGCCTAACGACCACGCAACAACGTCAAGTAAAGTCACCCCGGGACCCCGGGGTTGTAAGTTTGCATGTAAACGCTGGCCATTTTTCGACCACGGCTAGGCGGGTTACCTCACCTACCTGGGGTCCCCCACCTCCATGTAAACAGGCCCTTACAAGAACGAGCTATCGTAAGCGACCGCATTGTAAAACAATAGAGGGTGGTTGCTTACAAGAGCTTCAGAAACTCATAACAATTCATTAAGACAAAACAAAATAAATTAATGTTTAATGAGTGTTTTTACATCTGATATAGGCACAGCTAAATTTTACGTTCAATTTTTAACTGCTTAAGAACCGTTAGTGCAGTGTGCAGTTTCATTTAAGTGTTGATCTATATGTAAAAGTGTCTGAGTGGATTCATTAGTAACAGGAGGCTGATGGCATAAAGCAGCAAGAGATACATGTACCCTAAGAACACAGCATGTGTAAGGACCCTGGAATAGCAAGGCTTACTGTAGGTGTAGACTTCTCCATCAAAGGACCAAAACATAAACCTTTAAGGAATTACCTTGAAGTTCACAAATGCGATTTGTAGATAGGGGCAACATGGAAGAGAAATAAAAGATTCAATAGCAAGGTAAAGGCTAAGTCTGTTTTTGAGCCTATAGTGCCCATCAGGCTCGTAATTATCTCTGGTTTCCATAGAATGAAGTGACTCCCCCTGAAGTCATTTTCCCCTAGATGGGATGCTAGGCCATCACATGGTTATGCTCCTACCATTTTAATTCCCCATATCCATTCACTCATCTGGGTGGAGAGAAGCACTATGAGAGTTAAGTGTCAGTAACCCCAGCCAGGGCATGAATTGGTACACCACTTAATCTGTCGCCTAAAAATTAGGGCGCAAACCCTCCCAAAAGACTGAGAAACAGAGAACAATTTTTCAATAAAGACATACCATTTTGTAAGTGTTCACGGGCTTGCTCTGCCACAGTGTCCAAGTCATCATAGTTCTCCTCACTGATAGGTTCGATACTTTTTGCTTCTGCGTTATTGATCTCCTCAACTTTTGCTTTCATCTCATCAACATCATCATAGTTTTCCTCCATAATTCCTGTTATATAGTAAAGGTTTACATATTGAGTCTATTGTTCACACAGCATGCAAAAAAAATGGGAAAAGGGTGACAACCCCGAGAGAATCACAGCTAAAGCTGGATCCCAAAAGTATTTGTCGCATGTGAAATCAGCACTTGCCCACTCAGTTGCTCTCCAGGTGAGTCAGAGAGTTGTAATCATTTTGGGCAAATTCAAACTGGGAATTTTGTAGCTTACCTAAAGTTCAGGCAAGGACTGTAGTGATTAGTTTTCCATTGCTGTACATGTACATGCGCATGAGATTGTTGGCTCACAAGGCAACTGAGTTAAGAAACTCTGCTACAGCTAGCTGTGACTGACGTGAGTTCAGACTCCCAACAATAACCTGGCAAGATCTTGTATAGTTTGCACATATTTTGTTCACTGAATTATGTTTGCCAGTCAACTTTTAAAATAATTTTAAAAGTTGACTGGCAAATAATAATTATTATTATGCTAATTTACCACATTTTAAGGTCAGTCTCTTGAAATGGCCCCTCGTGTTTGCATTGAAACCACCAAGGGTTTTACTTGAAATCATACTGAATACTTGTCACTCTACATGGATTAACAAGTACAAGCTCGTAAATACAGTGGTTTCATTAACATATTTTGCAGGAGGGCAATTGGTTTTCACAGGCAGACAAAACCTTTTTGAACTGAACTTCTTTATAAGAAAAACTTTCCTCTGGATGGTCAAACCAGCCAGGCAAAATCATCCTCACAGCCGGTCAATTTGCCTGGTGCCTGACCCTTCATGAAACCTCTGCAAATAAGCTACCACCAAAATGTGGACCAGTCAATACCTTCCTCTGCTGCAGTCTGCTCTTCCTGTTCAGCTTCATTTCTGCCCAGAATCTGAGCTTTAAGATCCTCATCTACATCATCATACTCTTCTCCTTCATCTTCCTCTTCTACAATACTGTGATCTGAAAACAGACCACGGTTAAAATTAGCTTTAAAAATAAATAAAAACAAATATCTTAATCGGTCACTCCCCCAATGAAACAACAATGAAACACGAAATGAAAGGGTTGTCAATAAAAGCCGTAACACCTGCTACGGCTGAGTATATTTGATGGGCCCTTGATGTTATGGGTGGGCTGGACTATAGTACAGTGGATGCAATAAAAGGTAACAAGATTGTTACCCTTGTGAAAATCAAGGCTCAAAACGTAAAGACAGCGCTGAATGAATATGATATGGTTAAAAATTCCAACTGACAGGAAGCAGACCAGTTGGCAATTTACAAGCGTAGCCAAGGAGCTAAGTTGTCAGAACGGGACTTGAAGTCACAACCTCTGGATTTCACTTACAGTACCCTAACCACTTGGCCAAACTGCCTCCTCCAATCAAGTTCAATTTTCTTGTCATGCTTCCTTGGGATGGTATGGATATTTCAAGAACCACACAATGATATCTTAAGATCTGAAAAGTAACGAGCACAGAATAAAAGCTTACCCAAGATGCTATTGTTCTCCAGCCTATTCAATGTGCTTCGTCGTGGTGAGATCACAATTTTATTGCTGTCATAATTTTCCAATAACTTTGTTAAATTTTGCGGTTTAGGACACTTTGGTGGTGGTTTCCCAAGACTTTCAAGTGTTGGCAAAACACAGAGCTTTGGTTCTCCTCTGGAATCTCGGCAAACAATATTCTTATTTGAATCAGTTAAAATATCTCTGCTCTCATCAGTAGCATCACTGCCAGAATCTGAACGTACTTTAGTCTCATTTTCTTTGTCTTCTTCCAGCTTGATATTTTCTGGTGATGGTTTTGGTGGTCTAGGCTTCGGCTTTGGTTTTGGTTTCACCTCTTCTTCTTTCTGCTCAAACATAGCTCTCCTTCGAGCCATGAGACTTTGAAGTTCACTTATCGGTTCATCAGCATTTGCAGTGTTTTTGTTGTCAATGTCTTCCGCAATCAAACTGTCACGGAAGCCAGTCTTTTTCAGTTTTACAGAAGGAATTAACTGTGCAATAGCAGATGGATCATCACTCCTGTTTTGGAACTTGTTGTTCCTTGGGGGGGATGCCTTCTTTGCAGGGGCCTTTGGAGGTGGCGCCCTGTGTAATGAATTTTTCTTCTCCAGTATTGCATTCTGTGTTATCGACATTCTGGGTTGTGGTGAATGGAATAATAGTTAAGTAGGTATCTGTTGACAAGGAAAAATCAAGTACAATACTTGTTAAATATCCTCAGTGCATATTCATCCTGTAGTTTACTTACTTACTAGTTAATGTGCTCATGTACCGGTAAATAACTTTGAATTTTTTGGGGCACCAAGCTGGTAACAAATTCTATTGGTATGAAGCCAGCGACACACTTAATGATTTCGCAGGCTCCCTTCCTACAGCATGCACACTGGTTCATCATGATGGACTAGACCGCATTATGATCAGCGATAAGATTGAGGATTTTAACCCATTGACTCCTGGAGCTCTTTGCCAATAAAACATTTTCTGGACATTTTGGAGATTTTCAGCCTGGATATGGGCCAAATTAGCCCCAATCTATTCGACATGACAACATGGCTTTCTTTCCACTAGCACTGCATTTTACGACATTTCTGCTCGGGCATGAGCAGAAATCAAAATTTCGAGAAAGTGACCTACATCTTTAGGCTTGTCGGTTTTTTTTAATTTTTTTTTTTGCCTTTCCTTTTTCTCCTTTTCTTATCTTGTTGCAGCAGTGATTGACCTTCTACTGGGCTTCCAGTTCAAAAATTTCTGAGAAAGCATCTTTGAGCTGGGCAACTTTTACCATAGAGTAGTTAAGCGTAGTCGCAGGAAATCTTGCTGCTAGTTCTTTACTCAAATTTCTCAGGCTCCATTGAGCCGATCACTCTGATCTGGGTATAATTGTGAAGATCTTCTCCTCCTGCAGGACCTAAGTATAGATGATGCCTTTTTTGGTCAAGGGTGATGATGTCAGAAGTGGAACAAAGGCTTGCGCTAGTCGCAGCCAATTACAGCCGGCACAGGAGTCAGTGGGTTAATCACACATCACAGTGATCAAAATCAACATGCAAAACTCACAGAGACAGTAGTGGATGCACTTGCTAATTTTCAGAGAGCACCACTGCAATGAGAAAGCTGTCGGCTTTAATAATGCTTGGTAATATTTTATATAGAGATCAAAGGAGACAGAAGACTTGACAGTGACAGGAAGCAAGAGCTAAAGTTTAAAGCAGTTTTCAATTGAGTGTCAAAAGTGAGACTTTCTCAAGAAAATAACCTGATAATCTGAGGTAAGCTTAGTAATACTATTAAAACCAGACAGGCCTTTTGCTTCACCTCTCTGACACTTCCAGGGTCCCAGACAAATGAATTTCCAACTTCCATCAACCACATCGTTCACAGTTTATTGAGCTTTAAAACTTGTTTGATCGATTTTCACAACCACAGAAATAGTTTACATAATTATGGAGTAGATTTAATGACCTCCTGAACTTCAACAAAAGTGAAAGTTTGCAAACTACAAAAAGCATTTTGATAAAGAAATGAGAGTGTAAGTAGGGATAATTCCCTCCACGACAAAATTGAAGAGCACACGGCATTTTGAAGCAGTATTTTACTTTTGCTATCGGGACTGAAAACATTAAAATTAATATTCATATGTGATCACGAAACCCCAAATCGCTGGGAACAGGATCTGTTATCAGTTGTGAGGCTTGACCGCTCGAGGGGCGACAAACAAACATGCGAACATTTATACCCGAGATACGTACGAACCGGTGAATATGACAAAGAAAACCGAAATTATGGTTGTTTCAGTCGCATTTACGGCTGGCTGGCTTGTTTACTTTCTAACTAAAAAGCATATTCGTCCTGTTTATTAAAATCCGGTCATTACAAATGATCAGCCAGGTTGAAGGTCGGCATATCAAAATGATCAACTGCTCAAAATCAAAACAATATTGAATATTCTCCGATTCAAATCACAATACTGAGCATTCGCTAAGAGCCATTACTTCCTAAATCACCATATGACATATAAAATGGTCAAAATGAGGAAGAAATCCAAGCTCGGCACAGTCTGAAACGCGCTACAGCTCCAGCTAGTAAGCTCATGAATCAGTGCATGTACATTGAGTAATTTATCACATTTTCTGCCTTTCTCCGCTAAATTACTACCGTGATTAAATCAACATACCTTTCCCTTTCGTATAAGGGTGGTTAGCTTAAGTTGTCGGTCTTTTAAACCTTGCTTTGCTTCAGAATACCACTACATAACCTCCCGCAAATGTTTGCGCAAAACGCTTCCACAAAATACTTCCGCCAAGGCTGCCACACGCTATGACAGCAATTTTTATTGGTCGGCTTCAAGGTTTAAAAAACATTTCTTTTGATTGGATATTGGGCTTCATTGTTCTCATTCCGGCCGTTCCTCAAATGCCATATACCTTTAAATTTTTTTGGCATTCTTCATAAATCCCTCTCCCCTCAGCAAAACTGTAGAATGTTTCATTTCACATTTTTTAGGCCCGAGACAACCCTCCCCCAAAGTTAGCCCAGCCGAGGTAACTTTTATTTCTTTGCAAAATAAAATTCAACCAACCGTTTACAAGAGGATCGCGAAACCGCCTCAGGTGGGCGAATTGTCTCGCCTCGGCAGATAGGTAACCCTAGCAGGCGGGTCAACTTTTCTTCATACAAACAATTTGGCTCGCCTGACCGAGGCAATTCTCGGCGAGACGAGTGTCACGAAATGTCTAGATTTAGGATTTAAAGCAGAAATTCGTTTCGTATAAATGAAAATTAACTCCGCAAAACCCACTTTCATCGAATGACCGAAGAAAACTCAATGACGTTGACTCGGACTACAGGGATATGTTTTCACATATACCCGTGGCCATATAACTGGGGCCTTAATATTACATGAAGGGGGAGGGGGAGGGGAATTGGTCAAGTGTCACCGTTGTCTTTAGGTTGTTGACGGCTTGCAATAAGCTCAAGTATTTGACTTGATTGACACGATATTTATAACACAGTCAGTAAGGGTATTTATTTCTATAAAGTTATGGCCGGTTCAAGAAACTCGTAAGTAATATTATACTCAACCCAAAGCAAAAACATAAGTCCTTCATTTCTTCATTTTATTTGCAGGATCCAGGGTGGTGAATTACTACGAGATACCTTACAGTAGTCGCTTTCTTCTGAGAAATAAGACATCAAAGACCACGATATGCCTAATCTTATATAAGCGCCCTACTACCTTATTCTCCTTAAATTTCGCGGGTTCTTAAATTCGCGATATTCGCGATTTTAAAAAATTCGCGAACATAAAGACCCGCGAAAAATGACGACCGCGAACTTTGATCTCGCGAAATTTAATGGACATAGAAGAATCATGTATTTGTGTTTTCAAGGGTCCTAAACAATTTTTCACACAACATGAGGTGTCAGTACAAGGAGCTATCATCTATCAACTTTAGATGTTAATCAGTGTCAAGATTCAACTCAAGTTCTTCTTCGGCATCTGAGTGAGTAATCGTCTTCACACAGTTCCTCCAATATATCCTTTATACAGTCGTCAAATTGACCATCCTGTCCCGGCTACTTTTTGTGTGTAGTGACTTGCGAGTGTCTTGTATCTTAAGGCGGGGGTAAACATGAATAGACGTGAAATTTGAAGTGATATAAAGAAGGAAATTGTTAGGATTAAGATGGGTCGGAAACACTACCAGACAGTTGACCCCGCAAAAGAGAGCCCCTGGTTGCTAGGGGACTGTTTGGTATTCGTCTACTAATTCTTCACCTCAAATTTCAATTTTCCAAATCCATCAAATCTTCAACATTTCATATTTTCCTCAATTTAACCTATCCTTTGAGAGAAAATATCTCTTTCCCAAAATGCCCAAAAATCACCCAAAAATTTACACAAAACCGCCAAACAGTGGTTAATGAGATAGGCAGAGAGATTTAGTGTCGCTTGAAACGTGACCGAGATATTGGCAGAAAGGCCGTGTTAAGCGACCTCAAAACAGCCTTCACGTTTACCCCCGCCTTAATCGTCAATTTCGCGAAATTAAATTCCCTGGAAACACAATTTTTCCCCGCGATCGCGAAATTAAAGACTCGCGAAATGTGCCGAGAAAATTTTCGCGAAATTTAAGTCCCGCGAAAATAAAGGAGAATAAGGTAATCTCCTTCGCAACCGCTTTTTGGATGTCACGCAACGCTTTTTTAGTGGGCGTTGCGTTATGTCCTAAAAAGACCACGATTCCTGATTTCGTGTTGTGCAAACAAGGCTGGGAAACACGCTATGTTATGCGTGGTCCCTGCTTCTAATAAAGCAAAGATCTGGCAATAGATCTGGATCTTAAGGGACGGATCGATATCCGTCAACAAACCCAGAGGCCAGAGCTGTTCTCATATATGAACCCCAACTGGGCTCATTTTGTCCTAGACTAGCAGTCGAGTCTTCATATACCTCATTAAAATTTTAATGCTGGAAACCTAAGAAACTGTTTTCCAGAAGTGCGTTTGTTAATTAAAACTGAAATCTGCAGCTCAGTACTATTTTCGCTTTCTAATCCTTTATTTCCTAGAAAACGGATCCATACTGCATTTGCAGTTTCACGTCAATGATAACGTTCGTAAGTCTTCTTGTTGCGTTACGAACAAGTGTTGCGTGACGAGCCAATGCGAAGTGAGCGCTAGGCAATGTCAACTGAAGCTTGACAAATCTTTGCTCTTTTTGAGCTTGATGGAACTCTTCACTGATCCAAAAGCCTTAATCGATTATCGCAGCGTTGTTTGCTATGCTCGTACTTCGGTCTGTTTGAAAGATCCTATAACCATGCGTTTTCTGGCACTGTGTTCGAATACTTTTCTCAAGAAGGTTGCTCTTTCTTTCTGGCAATAAGCAGATTCACAACTTGGTTGTGTTTTAGAAAGAGTACAGCTTTGTCGTGAGTCACGCGCCTCAGGTTGATTCCATTGACCTGTAGAAGAACAAATATATGATAAAACAACTGCGTGTAAGAACCAAGTGGTTTAAGAACCTGCTGGTAAACATGTGCCGTATTAATGCCCAAAAATAAAAGAACCTGTTAAGCCAAACAGGATCAAGTAGATTCTTGTAAGTGGGTTACAGTTAAATTATCATAAACGGTTTAACCAAGAAGTGTGACTTTGAGATTCCACATTTATATTACAAAAAATACTGTATATTTAAGGATCAAATCCAAGTTAATATATTTTTCTGGTAATCAGCAGCTACTTCTCCTTCATAGAAATTTAGAACCTATGTAAGAACCTACTTAGCCTAAATTGCTAATAACTACCCCAAAATACAAGAACTTATTTTGCCAGACTTAAAAAATGTAGGTTCTTACCCGCGGATTTTTACTGTACAGCAAGAGAGAATGAAGGCCGGGTATCAGAGTCCATCCCTTACATAGGCCTTATTCCCAAGGTAATCAGCTCAAGTTATTTTTAGCTCATTCCCATTTCAAACAACGCAGGAGAGTTTAGAAATGCCCAATCCTGACATGCGAATTTTACTCACGTAAACAACCCAAACGACTTGACACGCATTTTTCATCCTCCGCGAAAACATCCACGCAACGCGCGAGGTAACACCCACGGAGAACTGGGTACCATCTCTAAAAATAACTTGAGAGGGAAACCTTAGTTAACGACCCTTCATGCTCTCTTCGCCGATGAGAATTCTTGATAAACTATGGGCTAGATTATTTAATAGACACGGTAGGGCTTTGGAAGGTTAACTGCTTCTCTCACCTCTAGAATTCTGTCTCCGGGAATAAGCCCGTAAGATGCCGGCCCATCCGGCTGAACTTTGGTCACATATATGCTCTATGAAACGAAAGCAGTTAAATGAAAAATTCTCCTTACATGGCTCCTCGCACTTCTTGTAAAATTAGCTGGAGAATTTGTTCTACTATCAATATTATTTCCCTTTAGTGATCATTTCTTCAACTCTCATGACTTGAATGCTTCTTAATTTAAGGATACTAAAAAGAGAAATTTGACTTTGATCATTCTCTGGGTTGAAATGGTTAAATATATGTTATTTGCTGGCTAGAAGGTCCGTTTAGTGAAAAACGGTGACCCAAGGCCTTTTTACCCATCCATTTTATAATTGTTAACGAGACCTCATAAAAGCGTTACCGTGGGTAGAGATAGCAAAATCCAGATCGCGCTAAGAACCAATCAGATTGCAGAATTCGTTACTGTGCCCTCTTGGGGAAAATAGACATATTCCAGTAAAATCAGTTCCGCAAATTCGCAAATTTGAAAACGATAGCCGCCATTTTTCACAAACCTTGTTATCATTAGGGTGAAAGGGATTTGTCCCGGAGTCAATTCCACCAGCTATACTGAAGCCAAGATTAGGATTCTTGTAAACTTCCACCCGAAGCTGTGAAAACAATGAAAAAAAATTACTTTTTCGCTAGCAAAATAACGTTACGACGAAATATGACTTATACAAACAAGAAACAAAAAAAAAAAATTTTCTCAAATTTTCCTGTTATCCCCTCTCTCTCTCCCTATACCCCATACCCCTCCGCAGTCTCCTAATCGCCGTTGCTATTTGCAACTTTCAAAAGTACGAAATAATGTTTGCTTCGATATAGCTTTAGCTGATATTTCTGACTGGTTCATAAAACACGGTTCGTACAGACCTAGGGCTTTTCTGCCAAACACTGTTCAAGGCTCGTTTTCCTGAGAATCACTTGTAAAATGTGTTTGGGCAGTGGCGGAAACAAAATACAGAATATTCAGGCCCCACTTACGATGTTATAACATCAAATTCAACTTTTTGAGTCTTAAAATGTTTTGCCTGACTTACAATTTACGTTATATTGCTTTTTCATATCCTGTAGTCTGAAGTGTTCAAGGACTTACTAACAAAATGCAAGGATTACTGCTAAAAATTCAATGTCCTTCAAGGAAGAAACCCAAATTGTTTTTCAATGACTTTTAAAAGAAATGGAAATTTTTCATGGACTTTTCAAGGCCTATGCAAACCATGTAGATCACATGCTACATAATCAAACTAATCAGAAAACAATGAAAACTACTCAACCTCCCTCCCCTCCCCTCCCCGACATCTACCCCTTGAAGACGGCGCAGCATCGATTTTCTCACCAGTTCTATTGTTGGGTCATTATCGACAGGGTCATCGTCTTCTTGCGATGAATGCAGAGATTGTTCAGAATTGCGAGACTCAGACGAATTACTCCTGTTAAGAACTCGTGGAATCGTCGGGGCAACTTCGTGAGGTCTCCGATTGTCTCCGACGTTCGCCCGCGTTCCGTCAACGCTAAATTCTCTACGTTCCATCGCTCTTTCGCGCTGAAGCTGTCGCACTCTATTCTCAAATCTCTGCGCGTCTTCCTGTGAAATGTCAAGTCTCTGTGAAGCATTCATTCCAGGTCCAACTTGAGCGACTGGTTGCCTGCCAGCACTTTGGCGAACTTCCGGTTCCGGTAACACCTGCCTAACCGGAAGTTCCGCAATTACTTCCGGTTGGACTGAGTATTGGGGAGGGGGCGATCTTTGACTTATGTTAGTTCCATTCGTGACAGCTGCATTGTTGACAGCTTGCGAGGCATTGATGACGTGGTGGACAACACCTCTAAGAGGTACCCTGTCAGATTGATTTGTAGCTTCGTAATACGATGGTGGCCTCAAAGGGCCTTGAAGAAAACTAGGTTCTTGTTCGTTAAACGAGTGTATTTCACTCAATTGTCCCGCGTCTGGCGTCCCTGTGGAACTACTCCACAGTCGAGCACCTGGACGGCCGTGAAATGAAGACAGAGAGCTCGGCACTTCTTCCCGGAAAGAATGTTGTGTTTCCACTGATGGTCTACGGTCACCTTCAGGGGGAAGCGGAGGGGAAACTCGGTTTTCCTTTGGGGTGTAGGGTGGGGGCGGTTGATATACTGGTGGAGTGCGATTGACTGGTTCCTCTTGAATGACAGCCGCATGTCCCTGAAACAATAGAGAACACCTTTAAGGAAATGATCAGGAATTTGCTCTAGCTCCGTTAGTATGGCAGTGAGAGCCTTACATTACATGAATCAGATATTTGACTAATCGTGTGACGAAAATCGTGCCTCTGGGGTCACAGTGAATCATTTCTTGGTGACGAAATACAACCTCGTTCCCAGGGCTTTTTCCTTAGAGATTGGGAAAGGGAGAAGCCCTGGGAACGAGAAAGAGCGATCGAAAAGGCACTTGTGTGCCCGACACTTCTCCTTTTTCAGGCAAAAAACTCTGAATGTTCCACAGAACCTGGAAGACTTGAAGCATTCAAGAATAATTCCTTCATATGACTGGAGTACATAGATGCACCACTTTATACTTTATACTTTATACTTTCAGTTGCTACACCGACGTGATAAAACCCAGCTGCGCGCATTCCAGTTATACTTTTTCAGACGTCTTCAGTTGGGAACGTTCCAAAAATTTCTTCAATTCGTTATAATCACCACCATTTTCCAACTATCCTTTTATTGGACATTTCTTTAATTACCAGTTAACAAATTGATTTAGTTACCCCGATAAGACGCTCTCCCGGGATATTCCTCACAATCGCCTGACTTCCTCTCACGGGCTGTGGTTCAACGTTTTGATTACCTGGGCCACTCCCCGTATTGCCTCGCTGGGCGGTACCATTTGATATTACCCGTTGATTGCTGTTCAGTGGGTTGACAACTGCAGCTGGCTGACCCTGTCTTTGATCCGAGGTTTGAGTCGGGATCTGAATCTGGAATATGAAGGTAAGTCTCGGGGGATTGATATGGACACTCGCTGGGTTTTTTTTATATGCGTCTTACTAGCGCTTCTAGCTCCATGGAAATGGAAAAGAAGGGCTACGCGCAGTCTCAATTACAAGGGTGTTTCCCTAGTTATCAAACGAAAATTTCACTTCGAAATTTAAACTCGCAAGTGATCAGATTTAGGCTTTCAGAGATGATTGCACAATTTAATTTCCTATATATAAATGCGTGTATGCAATAAACTGATGTTATCCAAAACAGCTAAAAGGAAGTATCAGTTCCTTTCTGTTATAAAACTTCCTCTTGATAAGAAACTGAGAGGGGTTGACAATTACATAATGCTAAGAACGTTAGCAACAGCTGACCTGTGAGCAAAAATTAAACTTGCCCCATTCTTGCCAAAAAAACGGCAAAATAAGGAAAATATAAATTTCAATGATATTGTCAAGACATTAACAATTTTGAATGTACTTTAGAATAATCTTCTTTAACATCACTATTTTTCTCATTTTTAAATCAAAACAAGACAATTCAAGGAACAGTTTCAGGCTTAAATCGTCTAAAAACGAGAAATGTTCAGCCTCAGCTGAAGTTAGGTGTGTTTGACGCTGCGGCCCCTTCGAAGTAAGAACATTCTGTTGGTAATGTACTGTTTTCTCTTGAACTAGAACCTGCATGGCAGACATAGAAAGTGAACAGAAAAGGGTAATTTAGACGCAAGGGCAAAACCCCAAGAGAAAACGTTTTGTACGCTCTCCTCAGGCTCTGTACTGGTGCCCAAACTCCCCTTCTCCTCCTCGTTCTATGCCAGCCAAGCGGGCTACTGGAACTGAGAAAGCACAGGAACCAACCTGATCTTCATACCAGGGCACCTCAACTGTACGCACCTCTTGTGGCCTCAATAACTGCGGCTGCTGACTGCGATCCAGCGACTGTACCACTACTGACACAGGTTGCTGTTGACTGGCTTGTTGCTGGTGCTGTGCACTGTTTGAATCTGTAGACTGTAAGAGAAGTTATACCTTGTGTGAACAGACACCTTACCTTGTGTGCCTTGGTTTTCTCCTGTTCTGGAGAAATCTGATATTTGACTCAGAAAAGTCCCATATTTATAACCTAGCTATGCAGAGATGTGTAGACCTCTGTAGAGGTACCGACAACACTATCACATTTTTGGATATCAATTTAGACTATAAAGGGTGGAATTGTCTGTTCCTGGCTCCCAGATTGGAGGGGAAAAGGAAAAATAGGTAATACAGGGATAGGAAAGTTCCATTCTTTTATTTTGGCCTCGTCTACAATAAATTTTAACAGTTCCTAATCCTTTTAAAATTAAATCTCCCATGGCAATGTGAGCACTCTTATTGTAGTTCAAAGAATGCTGTACAGTGTTCTTTGGTCTGGTGTAATCTACAGTAAAAATGGATGATGGTAAAAATTGTGAAATGTAATTTTATTTTTACCCTTTGAAGGTTGCAGAAAAGTTTAGCAACATTTAGCAAGACTTCTAACCTTTCTGTATATTTAATGAATATTAATAGCTATTACAGGCATGGCTTCCTTAACATTTTCAGCAGGGTGTTAACTTGATTCCATAGACACGCAAAACTATTTGAACTTAACTTTATAAGAAAAACTTTATGCTAGATGGTCAAACCAGCCAGGCAAAATCGTTCTCACAACCCAGCACTGGATAAAATCCCAGATTATAGGCATCAAACACTTAGGGAAAAACAGTGTAATTTCTGATAAGAAAATCTTGGAACACAGCAATACCTATTTGACATTTAGTGATTCTGGATTGGGTGCATTCATTAGTACATTAGTTGTTAGCCCTTATATTCCAAGAGTGATGAAAATCTTGTTTCTCTTAGCAGCATCCAATATTACTGTCTTGTAGCCAGGTATTAAGAACAAAGAAATATCATCAGCTAGAGATATTGTCGTGATGCACCACCAAATTCTCAGAACAGACTCCAGAAGGGGGGGGGGGACTCTCATATAATAAGGACAGGGGTGCTCGTCGTATCTTTTAGGGGATAAAAACACGTTTTTGGTTCCTCTTGGGTGTTCATCCTCAAAAGATCCACAGCAGGAGTTTTTGTGCTACCTTTTAGGGTATTGAGCCAAAAACAATTATATGACAGGAGATAATGTTTTGTTTCAAAATTGGTATCTCTTAGGGGTGAAAAACATTTCAAGCCACACTCACAAAACAGGATATTGGTACCTCTTAGGGGTTCTTTTCAGTAACCCCGTCATTCTTATATGGGAGTTCCCCCTCCCCCCCAGGAACTCACATTAAAAGAAATTAAGGGCAGTTAGTAACAAGAATCAACATTTTGAGGTTAGGTTAGTGTTAGGTTAGTAAAGTGTGTGCAGTTCTCACCGAGTGCAGTTTTCTGTGCTGATACTGGTATCTATACTGGTGCCGTTCTTGCTGATGACACTGGTGCTGTGAGGGTAATACAGGTTGGGTTACCTCTATCTCTTGTTGCTGTTGCTGTCGTCTGCTTGCGAGATACTGTGCTGCGCGATCCTTCACATCTTTGGGATAAGGTGATTGATACCGGGCTAACCGTGACTGCAAGAACATATTAACAAAGAAAACAATGTTCTCAAAGTCATTGATAATTCATCAAGTTTATGAAAGGAAATCATAACTGTGATGGTGTTTGGATAACTGATCTTAAGTAGCTTAGATTTTTACGATTGAGAAGATATATCAAACACTCAAGACAGTGTTTGACCATGTTTCCTAACACCTCAAAGTTCATCAAAAATTCTCCGTTGTGCAACGTATTTTCAACACTCTTCTTGGTGTTTGGAAATGTGGTCAAACATTGTCTTTAGTGCAGCCTTGATATTTAACAGTTAGACCCATAGCCCTTTCGGGCTACGGGTCAATAGCCCATGAGGCGAAGCCAACTGGTTGGACAGAAATGGCAATAAGAAAGTTAGCAAATGCAAGTTGAAGAAATGTTTATTTGGGACTAAAACGAAAGAAAGCGTGACGCTTGATGGCGCTCGAGGACTATTGCAAATAGTCCTTGAATAGAGTAGCCAATTAAAATTCAGGATTTGCATTGGTCCATTAGTTGGGTGATACTAAATTACATTCGTGACTACAAAATGATCTTTATTTTGAAATCTCCCTTACCAAATAGTCATCTTCATCAATGTTAAACACAATAGAAGATCTTTGCCTGATTTGTTCTTCAAGTAGAGAGGCAGGAATGCTGCCTGCTGAATCTTCACTGTGTTGTTCTGAAGGAACTGAAATAATAGAAATCAAAGGAATAAAGGTGAAGAATGGAGTAATAAACCAACAAGCTCTACTAAAGTACAATCATTTTTTAATACTCTGTTTATACAGACAGAAGTTCTAGATCTGAATCTATAGGGCCTGCCAAGTGACATCCTTCAAAATCCACTTCTAAAGCTGGAAAGTTTAATACTAGATCCCATTTATCACAGGACTGTAAAATGGGAGGAAAAAAGGAAAGAAGGGGGAGAGAAGGCTGCACGGACAAGATGGAAGGAAGGAAAGGGAGAGATAAGGACGGAGCAGGATTTACAGATGGACGGATGGATGGACAGACAGACGGACAGATGGATGGATAGACAAACAGATGGAGGACCACACAAACGGAATGGATGGACAGATAGACTGGCAGATACTTGAAAGTGAAGGAGAAAGACAGAGAGGTACCAAAATAAAATAGTTAAGCTGAAGGAAACCAATGTTGCTCATACCATACCTTCATCAGCAGGAGGCTGTTGTGGAAACATAAAGCAAGTCAGCACATGTGACTGAGTTCCATGGTCAAAATCAGATTGTAGAGGAACCATTGGCTTGGACTGAAACAGAAAGCCAAAAGATTTCACTACTAATAACACAATCATGTTTATTAAATCATGTTTATTAGGCCATATTCATATTCTCGATATTGGACTGGAACTAGACTGCAATGGAGGCTCACGCAGGGTAATATCATCAAAAAGAGATGAATGTTATTTGCATTTAAAAAGAGTCCCTCATTTGCAAGCTAGTTTCAGCCAACTACCGAAGATACAAATATGGTCTAGGGAGGAAAGATGATTTTAGAGGCACCTTGTTACCTGGTTTTCGGAAAGCCACAGAGCCTTTAAGCTGGTCAGCTTTCTGAAAGTATATGGCAAGCATTCTAATCTGTTGATTAAGAGTGAAGAACAAATTAAGACCAAATGAGTAGTTGTGGAATCATAAATCATCACAATGGAGTGTTACAGCTAGTGGAGCAGATGTTGTAAGTGTCTTGGATTACAACAAATTTCTCCCAAATGAAAATATAAAAAATGTACATAAAAAGTTAGGAGAAATGCGAAGCTGATCTTAAAGGCTTAGTAAAGCCTCTCACCTGTTGCAAGCAAGGTTCATAACTTGAAGGTTTGGCATTCGACCAATATCGTCGGGAATTCGCACAATCCTGTTGTCGCGTAATGATAGTATTGTCATTGATGTACAGCTACCTAACTGGCAAACAAAACAGAGTTGTGAACATCAGATTTGTGCAGTTTTATTGAGTAGACGCACTTTGCAAGATTTGAAGTTACCACTCAAACAATCAATGTCTCAATGATCTACATGACGTAATTATAATAACAAAGATATTTGAACAGGGAGCCCACTTCACAGTAATGTGGCTTTTAGTGGGGCCCTGCTTGAGATAAATATTAAATGCCTGACATATCTGACAGGATGTTAGAGCAGTAGTCTTTCTGCCAACCCTTCAACGGGATGCCTGTTACCCCAAAAATGACAAAAATACCTCTAAAGGAATTGCCTCCAAAAAGTTTTCATCAGCATATAAGATACGCAGTTTCCTCAAGAATCCAATAGAAGATGGTAAACTCTGCAGCAAATTGTTGAAAAGAACGAAATAAAAAAAAATTAATATGCTCATGAATATAATTATTTCTATACCTTGAAATAAATAAAACAAATCAAAGATTTACCTCCAATTCATTGTGATTTACCACAAGTTCTTCAAGATTGGACAACCTACAATGAGTATTTAAATATAAATTTAATATCTAGTCTGATGAATAACAATAATTATTGATGTGTTGCTCCAGAAATATTCATTCCCCTCCCATAAAGGGTTTTTTGGCTTGAGCACCACCCCCCCCCCCCCCCCCCGCCCCACCTCAAAAAAAACATCTGGAAATTCCAGGTTTGGTTCATACTCTTGTGTTTTGATATCCCCCTTGGGATTTCCAATAATTCCCCTTGGGGTGTGTATGGATATTTTCTGGGAATGCGCAATACACAGACTAAGAAAGTTTAAGTGCTGAAATGAGTAACAAGAATTCATACAACTCAGATTAACCGAGAAGCCAACACTTTGAATAAAAATAAATCTCTTTGTCCCACAAGCCTCCTTCTCTTTACAGTGTGAGTGAATATTGCTCTTGTCAAACAAACCAGCTGTGAGAAGAAATAGAAGAAATAAATATAAAGGAGGAGCAAATGAAGTGGTGATAATAATAATTGAATTACCTTCCTATACTGATTGGAAGTTCTACAAGGTGATTCTCATCAAGTTTAAGTGTCTGTAAATTTCCAAGGGAACCTATGCAACAAAAAAAGTTTTTGTCTCAAAATAATATATATAATTATAGAAGAATTAACAAATAAAGAAAGGAACAGAAAGAAAGAAAAGAAAAGGACAGTTAAATAATCTGAATAATTCCCAACCAGCAAGGAATGGACAGATACAGTACTCAGCAATATTTTAGTTAGGGATCAAACAGTTTTACTAAAATAAACACAATTTATATGAACCCATCTCAGACAATTAAGAGAAAAAATATATTTTAAACTCTTTTATTGTTTAGCTGGTTCAATGCCTTGGGGGAGCTCCCTGATGAAAAGGTAAGGGATGTTAATCAGAAAATTTGAATTAAACACATAAAAGAGAACAATCTGTGCATGGACCTAGCTTTATTTGACCCCTAAACAATAGCACTTAAAATGGAATTAGGCTTGATTATCAGCTGCCGTTCAGGAAAGGAACCCATGTTAGTAGACCAGACTCAAGAGAACGGTGGAAATCAACCCTTAAAACGGAACTGAGAGCATTTTTAATAATCACTGTAGTTATGTCTTCTTCGGGTGCACCATATAAGATACTTTGACAGCTAAAATTAGTGATATTTTGTCCTTGACACCCTAAGTGAGACGAAAACCTTGATTTACACCCCTTAGTAAGACAACGAGCATCCCCAGCCTTTTGATATGGGAGTCAACCATATCAAACAACATCCAAACACGATACTCACCAATGTTTTCAAGTAACTCAAGTAGCAGATTGTTGGACAAATAAAGATCAGTGAGGGACTGGAGACATTCTAGTTCTGGTGGAAGACGCTCCAGCCTGTTTTTGGAAACATCAAGAAACAAAAGCTGTCGTAGGAGTCCTATTTCCTACAGGAAAAATATCCATGGTAAGAGATTAATAACCCACTTCACTGATGTGATAAAACCATTTACTGCTACAGGAACTCTTCTGTGATGAGTAAGCTTATAAGAAATTCTCGGAAACCACTCCCTTCCCTCCCCCCTCTGCAAAGGTACCAGAACCTATATTGACCTTTTGGGTGTGGTTCAAGTTCATTTTGTACCCCCAAAAAGGACCAGTGTAGATTCTGTAAGGGACGAGTGATATGTGACACCAGCTGGCCAAGAGCCATCATAACTACCAGCAATTTCTATATATATTTGGAAACAAGCTCTCAAAATAAGACAATGAAGTTTAATTCGTGAACGTTTTAAATGGAATACCCTAACAAGACCGTGGTATACTTTCAGCCCCTAATAGGTAAGACCAGTATAATGATAGATATTTACCTAGCTGCAGGCTTGAGAACACAAACACATTATATCCCTGGATGAGATGATAGGTCATAACATGTTTCTAAACAGCATTATATCATGTTGCTCTGGCAGCAACTAGCTTGATAACTCACAAGCTATTCATTCCCCTAAGGTACAGAAAGTAAAGTTTTTTTTATACTTACTGGTGGAAGTTCTCTTACACCATTATTGTCCATCCAAAGTTCTTTAAGGTTGACCAAACATCCAACAACTGTTGGCTGCAAAAAGATTCACCATCTTTATATCTAAAAATTCTCATTTATTTATTGCCTAGTTCTTAACGAAGATATCATGTGTACATACTGAAATCTGATAAATGTCAGATCATGCATTAAGGAAGCATTCAACCTTTTTATGTGGCCCATGAAATAAATGACATTATTTTTTTCTCCATCGTACTCAAGACCTCGGGCACATTTTTTCCCAATACAGACCTCCCGGATGGCAAATAA
Source organism: Micromussa lordhowensis (assembly GCA_964020085.1). Lineage (NCBI taxonomy): Eukaryota > Metazoa > Cnidaria > Anthozoa > Scleractinia > Lobophylliidae > Micromussa > Micromussa lordhowensis. Next base: position 3,670,884 of record OZ026608.1, on the reverse strand, counting down.
CATATATGTAAGGTAGATAACCATAAAACATTATTTTAAGGAACAGATAATATGCACCTAATATCAACCTTTTTACTGAATACCTACCAGTTCAAGAAATTCATTGTTTCCAATATCAAGTCTTTCTAGTTGTGTAAAATATGACATAGACCTTAAAACAAAGCAAAGGAAAATATACATCACTAAAAGGAAAGTAAACATTAAAAGAAAATTAAAGTCTATCATTAGATAGATTAATGGTCCATCCCTTAGTGAAAAAAAAACATATAATAGCAGCACTCACTCAGGTAGGGATCGTAAGTGATTTTCTCTCAGTTCAAGAACCTTGAGCTTTGATAACCTGCAAATGAGAAGAAAAGTGATAGCCGTAGCTTGTGACATTTTCAAACTGATATAATTCCTGTAAAAAAAAAAACAACAAAAAAACAAAATACAATCCAGGAACAAAGTCATACTTGGCATAAAAGTACCAAAAATCAGGGTATTTAAAATACTTTTAAAAATATACAGTAGTGATATTATTAAAACATGATGTTTTAATGATTATAATATAGTGACACATCATTGCCGAAATGTCATGTTTTAAATTTGCTACTGTTTCTTTTATGTAAATACTTTAAAAAGTCCTCTGTTATCAGATATTCAAAATACAGTTCCAAATTAACACAAACTATATTACCTGCCAAAATTAGATGGCAAACGATCTAAAAATGCATCATTCAGATAGACATGTGTCAAGTTCAATAGCTGGGTAAAGCCATCTGGAATTCTAAGAAGAATGAAGTAAAACATGAAGAAGAAATTAAAAACAATTAATATTATTTCAACAAGAGGGAATTGAATGGTAAAGTAAGAATTTGGAAAGAGAAAAATTTTTGTTTGAACCCGCTTGCATCCCCCAGAAATTCTAGTTCGCTTCATACTTTCCTTTAAACTTCTTTATGAGACACACCCCTCCCCTCCTCCCGCAGCTGAGAATTTCCAATCACTGATCTTCCATGAAGTTTTTTTAAGAACCGCACATTTTCTGTTATGCTCTGGTCATTTCCTTGTGACAAAAACTCTGAATATATAGTCTGATTCTACATGCAATCTAATTGGCTAAAAAATATAATTTATCAGAGATAATAATAACAATACAACATGGAAAACTGTGTTTTATTGTTTGCGCTCATTAAATCTACGTCACAAATAATATAGTTACAAAGCCATCTCTGGTAAAAGACTTTGCAGGATCTTGATGGATCTTGCTGAGTTCTTTAAAAGGATCTTTGCTACGATAATGATTTAATGTTAAGCTCTTTAAACGTAATCAAAAGATCCATGTCATATCAGGGATCTTCAAAAAATTGTCAAAGATCCTTAAAAACATATAAGGATTTTTTTCAAAGATCTCCCAGATTCTGAATTTAATGAAGATCTATAAAGATATTAGCAATTATCTTGGCAAAGATCCTTTTAAAGATCTTGGCAAGCTACTTTATTAAGCCCCTTAAGCTTTCAATTCCTTGAGTCCGTTTATTGATATTGAGAATATTGAAAATCTTCGCAAGGACCTTCTTCACAAAAATCCTCTTTAAGAGGATAATTTATCAAGCAGTCCTCAAAAGATATTAAGAAGGTCTTAAAGGATCCCTAAAGATCTTTTACCAATGAAAGCTAGTTAAATTTCTCTCAAGTACTCAAATTCCTGTTGTGTGTGGGTTTCTTTTTGACACAATACATGACTTTGGCAAGTTTACAAGGTTTTTTTGTGGCATGTATGCTACCTACTTGTAATTTTTCCCAATTATTTTTGTATATTTAAATTACAGCTGAGAAAGCACACGCCATTCTTAATCAAGATAAATTACCAGAACAGAGTAGATTAAATTATCACAAAAATATCTGACACTAATCAACATGTATTCAATAAAGCTTACGAAATCTCTTAATTGGATAATTTCCAAAATTAAGTTTTTTTCTGGTGCAATATATTCTTGTTCCACAGAAGTATCGATCGGCGCTGTAAAAGTTCCTATATCAAGTCTAAGAAATGCGATACGAACAGCAAACAACTGATGCAAAAGTTTGCAAAAGACGTTAACTCCTGATAAGAATATTAAAGCGAAAACAAGACAGACAGACAGTAAACAATCAAACAATAAAAGAGTGTGTACAAAAATGTTACTCACTTTCCGATGGGATTCACACTCGCATCAAACTGCTCCAGGCATTTGCAATTTTTCACACTCTCTGGCAAATCAATTATACCTTCAAACAACAGACGAAGATTAATCTCTCTGAACGATATAAACGACAGAAGAAGAGACTTTTGAGATAACGTAACTTCGATTTGAACGCGGCAGTACAGTAAAATAACTTCTCACCGTTCTTACTGATGTCGACTTCTCGTAAATTTGTTAAGCTTGAAACAGCTGATGGTAACACAGTTAATTCATTATCACTCAAGCCGAGGATGTGTAAACTGTGCAGTCCAAATAACGCCTGCGGCAGTAAAAAAACAAAGGCAAAATTATTGCTTTTTAAATACGAACATAGCAATGTCAAAATTACAAACGCTAAATTAAAACGACCGAGCAGAAGCAAAGATAAATAAACTCTTCAAAGTACCCTTGGTAATTCTCTAATCTGATTAGCATCCAGGTAAATTTCTTCCAAGTTTGGCTCAGCCTTGAAGATATCTGTTGGCACGGAGGATAGATTGCAATGCCGCAAATCTAAAACAGCCATGTCACCATTGCCCTCGCACTCTACCGAGAAACAACTCTTTAGTCCACCCCATCGCCGCATCGCAACCCCGTTACAACATGGCAGAAAGGTTTAGAATTCCAATTCTCACAACTTGAACTGGTATAGATTACTTCCGTTCGGAGGTTTTAGCCCATTTCCAAGGCTTGTTCATAATCCAAGGCGGAGAAGTTTCAGCTAGTACTATCCAAGAGAATGCAAATTATGCGCTAAACAAAACAAACGCAAGTGTCGAGTGAAGGAAGATGTTCTTTGAAGTACTTCTTTGACATGAGAATCTTGATGATAAATCAGTTGGACAAACACCGTTGCAAACACTTGACAGTTGCAGGTCACCGTAACACGTTTTACAGTAAAGCGGCAATTTTGGACACAGATGAGTTTTGTGGAAGGAAATCTTGCAACTTCCAGATCTCAAGCGAAGCGCCCTACAATCGAAGCAATTACATTATCGCACTTCTGATTGGTTGAATTACAAAGTCATCGTTAGAAAAGCCAATCAGAAGAAAGCTTTTTTCACGTCCAAAAATAACGCAAATGCCTCATGCAAAGAAAGATAAATACATAAATACTGTAGAGTGGCAAATAAAGTACCTTAATTCCGTGAATAATCAGCGTTCCCTCACTTGTGTTTATACAATCCGGCTGGTGGAGTAGGCTACGGTTGCTGGACTAGGAGAGAGAAAAATAAAACCCTATCGATTTCCGCTGCCTCTCTCACTACAAAAAAAAGAATTATTTGGTGTGTCCGCAGAGTTTCATGCAAAAAATTTCAATGCCTTACGCTTTCATATACCAACTTTTGACCTCACATATATAAAACATAGTTTTAAAAATTTACATATAAATTGCTCCGTTCTTTTGTGATCCCTTGAAAATATCTGAAAGAAAAAATAATTTAAAATCTCTAGCCTCCCGACCCCCTTTCGCACCTCCTACGGACCTCCCACGTGACCTTGCTGTTTGCTCCACGGAAGCATTGCGGGCTCTGGACATACGTTCCCTCTCGACGCGACTCTCGACGCTACAAAATTTCACTCACTTTCTACTAGTTCTCGTGCGGAAGGGCTGTATTTGTTAGGGTAAAGAAAGTTAATGAAAGTGAACTTATTGTGAAAATGACAACCCAGAGGAAGAGGCGACATGAAGAGAGGTTAGAAGAATTCGAATCCGATGAAGAGGACGTCGAGCTCTATGTTCCGTTGAAAGAAAGAAGAAGGCTTGAGCTTGAAAAACGAGAGAAGTCTTTAAAACGAAAAACAGAACCACCACCACCGGTGGAAACAGTCCAGAGTGTATCACAAACGTCGTTAGCGGAGAAAGAAAAACTCGAAGAGGTTCCTATTGGTTTAAAAACCAATGTTAGTTTGTTGGATCAACACAGCGAACTAAAGAAGATTGCTGAAGCTGAAAAAGAGACGGACTATGAGAAACAGCTGAAAGAGGAGGAAAAGATCTTGGATAGCATCGCCGAGAAAAAAGTTTTGATGGCTGTTGGTGAAATTGCAAAAGGAATTGTGTACACTGATTCCATCAAGACTGGATGGCGCCCTCCAAGGTATTTTAAGTCATATCCCCCAGAGAAATTTGACCGCATAAGGAAGAAATGGCATATTCTTGTTGAAGGAGAGGACATACCACCTCCAGTCAAGACTTTCAAGGAAATGAAGTTCCCTCGAGCTGTTCTGAACACGTTGAAGCGAAAAGGAATAACTCACCCAACACCTATACAAATCCAAGGGATACCAGTGGTCCTTACTGGGAGGGACATGATTGGTATTGCCTTCACAGGTTCAGGAAAGACGCTGGTGTTCACTCTTCCCATAATCATGTTTAGCTTGGAACAGGAGAAGGTTCTACCATTCCAGAAGCAAGAGGGTCCTTATGGACTCATTGTTGTTCCATCTAGAGAACTGGCGAGACAAACATTTGAGGTGATTTCTGAATTTACAAGGGCCTTAGAACTGGATGGCTTTCCCTCTCTCCGATCTGCACTCTGCATTGGTGGAACTTCAGTTAAAGATCAACTGGAGATCGTCAAAAGAGGTGTTCACATGATGGTGGCCACACCAGGTCGACTGATGGACTTGTTAGAGAAGAAGATGGTCAATCTAGACATATGCCGGTATCTGGTTCTTGATGAAGCTGATCGCATGATTGACATGGGCTTTGAGGAAGACGTCAGAACAATCTTTTCTTATTTCAAGTCGCAGCGTCAGACACTCTTGTTTAGTGCAACCATGCCCAAAAAGATTCAGAACTTTGCCAAGAGTGCTCTGGTCAAGCCGGTAACTGTTAATGTTGGAAGAGCAGGGGCTGCAAGTCTTGATGTTATCCAAGAAGTTGAATATGTGAAACAGGAAGCCAAAGTTGTTTATCTGCTGGAGTGCTTACAGAAAACAGCTCCCCCAGTGCTGGTTTTTGCTGAGAAAAAAGCAGATGTTGATGATATTCATGAGTACTTGCTTTTGAAAGGAGTCGAAGCTGTCGCGATACATGGTGACAAAGATCAAGAAGAACGAGAGAATGCAATGAAAAGCTTTAGAGAGGGCAAGAAAGATGTGATGGTTGCAACCGATGTTGCTTCCAAAGGCCTTGACTTTCCTGACATTCAGCATGTCATTAACTACGACATGCCTGAAGACATCGAGAACTACGTCCATAGGATTGGTCGTACTGGTCGTTGTGGAAAGACCGGAGTTGCTACAACATTCATCAACAAATCTTGTGATGAATCAGTTTTGTTGGACCTGAAGCACTTGTTGCTTGAGGCTAAGCAGAAAATACCTCCAGTTCTGGCAGCACTACAAGCAGAAAATGAAGGTTACCTTGATCTTGGAGAAGAACGTGGCTGTGCATACTGCGGTGGCCTTGGGCATAGAATTACTGAATGTCCCAAGTTGGAAGCAATGCAAACCAAGCAAGCTGGTAACATTGGACGAAGGGATTACCTAGCCCCTGGAGCAGCAGACTGGTAATAAATCAACCTAATGTGCTACTGGTGGTTAGGCCACTGTATACTAATTCATGAAAGACATTGTGGAAGTTAACTGATTTATTGAACAGTTGTGTTAAAAAAGTCACCAAAGTTTACAGTGGAACCCCGCCTTATGATCACGTCATTAGTACGGTCACTTCGTTATTACACAACAAAATGCTCATACATTTTCTTATAAGAAAACCCTGTTAATTGAAATGCCAGCCTGTATAATCCTTTATAATTTTACCCTGTTTATATGGCCACTCAAACCAGTTATGTTCATCTTTCTGTTATTAATGTTGTATTTACTGATTGAAGACTCATTTTTTAAAAAAATCATATTCCGGTTACTTGTTAAAGAACAGTTGTTCCAAAGTGCAATTGTAGTATATCTGTTAAGACGACACTCAGTTTAGACCAGTCATGAAATTTGACCATTCCCCGTTAATATGGCCACCCCATTTACATGGCCAAATTTTCATGGCCCGGTGGTGACCATACTAATGGGGTTCCACTGTACCTGCAAAGAAGAAGTTATGTCTATCGTGAAGCAAGGTTGTAAAATGTTTGCAATAAAATCTGAAACGGTTGTAAAATATTCAGATACCAAAAGAAACAAACTTGTAATGTAGAGCACTTTTTTCCCCTTTTTTTTGTCTTACTAGTTGTAGTAATGTAGGGGTACCATTTAATGTTTTCAGCAGTAGGGCAACTGATTTTCACAGGAAGGCAAACTTTTTTTGAACTAAACTTCTTTATAAGAAAAACTTTCTTCTGGATGATCAAACCAGCCAGGCAAAATCATCCTCACAGCCGGTCAATTTGCCTGGTGCCTGACCATCAATGAACCCCCTGGTAATAGTCTGTTGTCTTGACTATTAGTAAAATATACAGTGTTCATTCTCAGTAAAGATTGGAACCAGGATCATGGTAGAAATGTTTACAGAGCATATTCTATCCATACCTACAAGTAGTTTTGTAACAATTTGTGAAGTGCATGTATGAACTTATGATGTAAATTGAGAAGGCAGCAATTTTACATTACAACAAGTGATGGCTACTCCCTAGCTGATTTGGTGGTGCGAACTTCTATCGTTCTTTTTTGCTTTTGTAAATAAAGCAATGTTGCTTACAAGGTTTTATGTTTGTGTTATTTAGGAAATTACTATAGACATTTTATGAACTTGGTTGCAGATATCTTGACCATAAAAAAAAAACGAACTTGTAGGCAAATGAGCTAACACTATAAAATGTCGTACAGCATTTTTGTCTTAAACTTGAAAAGTTTAGGCTAAACTTTTCAAGATGCACACATCATGACATAGCTCCTTAACCTTGTTAGCTCCTGTGCCAAATTTTGACAACCTCGAGGTTTTTTTTACTTTTTTCTGGGTTTGGGATCACAAAGTTCAAAAGGGAAAGAAAAAAATGTTTCTTGGTATTGTTTTATTTCCCTATATGCCAGTCCTTGTGGTCAAATTATTTTATAAAACCACATAATTCTCGAAACACCCTAAGTAGACGGACACATAACACCCCCAAAACTTTCATTATCGAGAGTCCACAAAATTCAAGAAAAAAAAGCTCAATTTCATTTTCGTCAGACTTGGAGTTCATCCACAGACTCGCGAAACATAACCTGAAAAGATCTGAAACGAGCGCAAAAATTCCGAGTGGGACTGGGATAGTTGCTCTAAATTGCGCTTCGCCCACATATACACTATCTCGAGAGAAAGTAGATTGTTTTACAGCGCAAAAATAAACACATTTCGTATCCCATTATACGTCTCAAGGTTCGGCTGTAAAAGAGTTGAAACAGAATCACAAAGCCCTAAAATAGTTCGACTATTAAAGTCTCTTGAAGGAATTTACCATTTCAATTTATGACGTAACATCATTAGTCAATTACATATTTTGTTTAAATCACTTACATTCGCGTGGATCTTTTAGCTGAATCATTTACATGTTCCGTTCAAGCTAAGTTCGCTATGCCTGCCATTTTTTCGGTACCTCAAACCGACAAAAATGTCATTTACGGTACCGCAGCTGTGGCCTCCATCGTCCTTGGAATCGGCGTTTATAAATTATGTGGGTATTTCTGCGAGTGCGGCCAGGGATCTGAATCAAGTTTCGTTCCACTAGCGGACTATCCAGACTTGCGCCAATACAACAACTTGATGGCGAAGCACTTGCCGCCTCGGCTGTACGGTAAACTACGAAACAGAAAGACAGCGAGTGGTTTTACACTGGACAAGGCGATTCAGACCGGAGTCGACAACCCCGGACATCCATTTATCCTCACCGTGGGAGCGGTTGCCGGAGATGAGGAGACGTACGAAACATTTGCAGAATTGTTCGATCCGATTATCGAAGAGCGCCATAACGGCTTCAAGAAAACGGACTTGCACAAGACTGACCTAGACTCGTCCAAAATTCGCGGCGGAAAATTTGATCCGCACTACGTCCTGTCTTCCCGCGTGCGGACCGGAAGATCCATCAAGCATTTTAGTTTACCGCCGCATTGCTCAAGGGCGGAGAGAAGAAAAATTGAAAAAATTGTTTTCAGGGCACTTGCTGGACTAAAAGGTATGTTGTCTAGCTGATTCTAATGCGCATCACGTTTAAATCTTGGAATCACAAACCGAACGGTCTAAAATGTCAAACCATACGATTTTCATTTCCTTACCTTTAGTATAAAGACGTGCGCTCTATTGGGAAAGCAATATTTTCTAAATGCGCAAGTAGATGGTGAACTCGATGTGAACATATCGACACTAGTGAACAAAAACTCACACTTTGATAAGTCAAAAATCTCTTGATAAATCTTCTATGTTCTGCCCAACCAGAGCGATATTAGCCGCAGAGCTCACAAGCTTGTCATCTGTGTATGCGCTTTCCTGCTTTCTCTAATGCGCATGCGCTCCAGTATGCAACCGTACAAACTCACACTAAACGAGGCTTATCTGGTCATGGCATAGTTAAACAACTCGACGCTTCCTGTTATTTCCAGGTGACCTGTCTGGTCGATACTATCCACTGAGCGAGATGACACCGGAAGAGCAACAGGTTTTGATCGACAATCACTTCCTGTTTGACAAGCCAGTCTCCCCGCTGCTCACGTGCGCCGGCATGGCACGTGACTGGCCTGACGCGCGTGGAATCTGGCACAACAACGACAAGAATTTCCTTGTTTGGATCAACGAGGAGGATCACACGCGCATCATTTCCATGGACAAGGGCGGGGACATGAAGGCTGTGTTTGATCGTTTTTGCCGCGGCCTCAACGATGTGGAGAGACTTATTCAACGGCAAGGGCACGAGTTTATGTGGAATCAACACTTGGGGTATATTCTAACTTGTCCTTCTAATCTTGGAACAGGCCTTAGGGCTGGAGTGCACGTTAAGTTGCCCCACTTGGGCAAGGTAAGAAAGTGGCGTATGCCTTCCAAAGCGGGAAGGAAATGATCTTGGAGTACATATTAGATTACCACACCTAGGCAAGGTACTAACTCTCTATTTAGAATTTCAAACATTGAACTCTCCTATCCAAGTCCACTTTTTTGTATTTATACCTACTCGTACCTTATTGGGGACTCTTCGGCGGCATATCGGGCGAGGTTTGGTTGAATCATGGTTCGTATTTTGGCGAGACGTTGTCGAACCAAAATACCCATGGCGGGACTAAACGAGCCTGCCATGCCGACGAAGCGTCCCAAAGAGATACGATTAGGCATTTACCGTACCAAAATATTAATCGGGCCAAGTAGACATGATATCGTAGCCATGTTAGGTCAGTGACTTGTATAGACACGACTTCTGATTGGCTAATTGCGAATTTGGGTGCGATAAACATATTATACAGTGTATACTACTCAAACATGTAACAGGGGGTATCCAATGTCGACTTACAGAGGTGCTGTGTTTATATTTCAGAATCCGAGATTTCCCGAGATCCTAGAGAAATTACGATTACAGAAACGTGGAACTGGCAAGTTTGTCTGTTTCAGACTTCATAATAAACTATCTAGGGAACGAAATTTTCAAATTTAAGACCGTGAAGCTTCTCGACCAAGATCAGCTTACACTGTCATTGCTAAAAAGAAGAATTGTTTTCCAGAGTGGAGAGATTGTGCCTCCCCTCCCAGTTTTGTAGCCAAAAGGGATCAAGAAAATCGCATGTCTCAAAAGTCAAAACGTGCTTGAAATTCGTCACATTGAAACATATTCTAATGCGTTGGAGAAGCAGGATTTGGGTACACTTTACACTAGGCAGAGATATTCAGTTGTGGGAATAAATGAGAGCGCAAGTATCGCTTACAATTCTCGCACAACCATTTTCTCTCCCTTATAATTCGCATTTCGATTGTTGCCCGTCTGAGGCACAAGGAGAATCTTTCTAACAAAAAAGGTAAAGGTAAAGTCTGCATACGAGCCAAGAGGCTCATCAGGCCGGAGCTCATCCTGGTCTTTGTAGCATGAAGCGACTAGGATTTTTACTCCCCCTGGATGCGATGCTAGTCCATCCCAGGGTTACCCCCCCCCCCCCCCAGCATTAATTTCGCCTTTACCCATTTATACACCTGGGTGGAGAGAGGCACTGTGAGAGTAAAGTGTTTTGCGCAAGAACACAACACAATGTCCCAATCCCCAGGATTCGAAACCGGACCGCTCGATCCGGAGACGAGCGCACTAACCATGAGGCCACCGCGCCTCCCATTCTAGCAAAGCTTACATGTAATGCTTATCGCAATCTATTGACTCAACAGGAGGTGTAGACACAGCAGCGCAAGGAGGTGTTTATGATATCTCCAATTTGGACAGACTGGGTTTCTCCGAAGTGGAACTTGTCCAGAAAGTAATTGACGGGGTCAATCTTCTCATAGCGATGGAAAAGAGACTGGACACTAATCGACCTATAAATGATCTAGTCCCTCCATCCAAACGACGCGCTGTCGACTGAAGACATCAAACCAAAACTTTTGAACAGGACAGGACCTCATAAAACGAAAAATGGATATCTCAACTGCAAAAAACCTTGCAGTTTTTCGTGGCAAGGTTTATTGCTTAACGAGGGCAAAACTGCATCTAAAACATTGCAATATCCCATGCAACTGGCAACATAATGTGAAAGATCTCTTTTGTTTTCCAATCATCTGTGTTTTTGAACATGCATCAAATGCAATTATGTGATACGACGTCGTTCATTGCATCCAGATTGCATCGTGTAAAAAAAGAGAAGGCTGGACCAGTTGTAAATAAATAAAATATTTCATGTGAGAACAAGGTACTCAAATATTGCTTCGTACCTCGTCTATTGTGACCATCTGGGGTAGGGTGAGTAGACGTTTGCTAGTGACAAAACCTGTTGTTAGTGACATCAACCCAAGGATCAACCTCTATCAACCCTATCGAGACTGACGGGAGGTTTATAACAATATGTGACTTTATCTGGAATATATCTGAGAACAATTAGCGTGACAGTTTGAAAACCGCTTTGTTCCCCTCCCATGTCGTAAAAAGGCCAAAACGGCTCAAGAGTCAAGAGCCGGGTTACATTGACGTAACACAGACGTCACCATCACAAAAGACGTGCATTTAACAATTATCCTGTAGCCTGCGTAGCAAGCGTTTCCGTGGAGCAAAGAGCGAAGACACAGGGTTTTTCGGCGTTTTGCCCGCGCGAAAAATGGGGCGAGAGCAAAAAAAAGAAGGAGCTCTCGACCCATTTTTCGCGCGGACAAAATGCCAAAATCACCGTTCTTCGCTCTTTTGCGCCACGGAAACGCTTGCTACGCAGGCTAATTATCCTGCGAAATCGCGCGGAATATCGTCTGATAATATTTTTTATATTTTTTTAACAAGAGGGAATTGAATGGTAAAGTTAGAATTTGGAAAGAGAAAAATTTTTGTTTGAGCCCGCTTGCATCCCCCAGAAATTCCAGTTCACTTCATACTTTCCTTTAAACTTCTTTATGAGATACAACCCTCCCCTCCTCCAGCAGCTGAGAATTTCCAATCAGTGATCTTCCATGAAGTTTTTTTTAAGAACCGCACATTTTCTGTTATGCTCTGGTCATTTCCTTGTGTCAAAAACTCTGAATATATAGTCTGATTCTACATGCAATCTAATTGGCTAAAAATATAATTTATCAGAGATACTAATAACAATACAACATGGCTCCCCTTGCACAACTGCAGGAATTTTGGGGGGAAATTGCCCAAAATTACCCGAAAAATAATAATGCGTCCCTAAGGAGAGCGCTTACGACTTATTCATGACACTACTACGTTGGGCAAACGAAAACAGAAGGGCAAGAGATGAAGGTTTCATTGCATAAAGGAGATTGAGCCTAATCTCTTATTTTTATTTATACAGTAATGATAATAAGCTTTTGTTTTGTATTACTTTGCAATTTTGAAGTGGCGAAATAAATAAATAAATAAATAAATAATAATAAAGGAGATTTTCTGACATTTGATTTGTGAATTAATCACATCTTTGTGTTGGCAAGGATGTCGTAGTTTTTGTTGTTGCCATTCAAGAATAGGGACGAAATAGAAAGTGTAGTACAGTCGAGCCTCTCCACAACGGCCACGTTAAATATATCGATAAAACAGAACCAAAGCAGAAACAACGACCAACGACGCGCGTTAGAGATCAATCTTCGTCACCTTTTACAATAAAAAATGGGGTTTTGTATACACCTTTGAACGGTTGTTTTTGGCAGTTTGGACGAGTTTTAGTGGTGGTTGCTGTTGTGGAGAGGTGACCGTTATAGAAAGATTAAAATAAGACTGAACGTATCGACCGCCCGCCGGAAAGAAAAGTGACCGTTACTGGAGGTTCGACTATATTCAAAAGCAATACCCACAAAGAATCAATTTGGTGCAGTTTTTAAACGTTTTTATTCAAGCCATTTGTCAGACAGACATCAGCATGTTTTCTGCTTCATCGCTCTAGGCGGCTTGCCAACGTGCAGTCCGCCCACCGTTAGACAAGCAAAACCTGCCACGGATAAACTGCAGAGCGGTCACTAATATATAATCACGCGCGTATTGTGACCGCTGCTTCATTAATTAATGATTATTGACAAGCCTCAGTTTCTAAAACAGGTCAAAGCACAGCTGCGGGAAAGCGATGCAAGAAAACGTCACGGCTTCCTTATTTGGGGATAAGGTCATCAATTGCCTTGTTCTTTTCCAACCTCTTCTCGATGTTGATGAGACGATTGACGCCGTCAATCACGCTCTGGACGAGCTGCACCTCTGAGAAACCGAGACGGTCAGAGTTGGAGATGTCAAAAGTGCCCCCCACCGCTGCCGTGTCAACACCACCTGAAAAAAAGACAAAATGAGCATGTTGAACGATTGCGATTGAAATTAAATGAGAATTGCACGGCCCTAACGCATGAATTCTTACCAGTTCCGCGCTTCTGCAATCTCAGTTTGTCCAGAATTTCGCCAAATCTGGAATCCTGGAGGAGAAGAAAATGCTCAGTCATTTTAAGAATTAACTGAACCAGTCCCAAGACAGATAGTACCAAGTTTTATTTCCGCAATTCAGTTTTTAAAAAGGCTTTTACGTTAATATTTCACTCTTAACATATACAATTTGTCCCGGTATAATTCCCAGGTAAAATTAGCAATTATTTCACAAGTCCGCGTTTGATGCCGAGATGATAAATATCAAACGAGGCGCGAAACGCCGAGTGAGTTTGTTAAATCATCTCGTAACCAACATGGACGATTCTGAAACTTGAAATCTGCTCATAGGTAAAGTCTGCATACGAGCCTAGTGGCTCATCAGGCCGGAGCTTATCCCGGTTTCAGTAGCATGAAGCGACTAGGAGTATTTCTACTCCCCCCTGGATGGGATGCTAGTCCATCGCAGGGTTACCCCCAGCATCAAATTCGCCGGTACCCATCGCTCCGGAGTCGAGCGCACTAACCATGAGGCCACCGCGCCTCCACAGAAATCTGCTCATATAGCAATTTCCTTTATGTTGTGGAAGACATTCGCAATTTACCTTGCCCAGGTTCGGTAGCTTAACGTGCACTCCAGCTCTAAGGCCTGTGCCAAGATTGGATGGACAAGTGAGAATGTATCCCAAATGTTGATTCCACATGTACTCGTGTCCCTTACGCTTTATGAGTCTCTCCACCTCATTGAGCCCTTTGCAGAAGCGATCAAACACTGACTTCATGTCTCCGCCCTTCTCCATGGAGATGACACGCGTGTGATCCTCCTCGTTGATCCAAACAAGGAAATTCTTGTCGTTGTTGTGAAAGATTCCTCGCGCATCAGGCCAGTCACGTGCCATGCCGGCGCACGTGAGCAGCGGGGAGACTGGCTTGTCAAACAGGAAGTGATCGTCGATCAACTGCTGTTGCTCGGCTGCGGTCATGCCGTTCAGCGGATAGTAGCTCCCAGACAGGTTACCTGAATGTTTTTGAAAAGAATGGTGGGGTTATCCCGGCAAATTGCCGTGCGTCTGTTCAGTAGAGAGAGTTTAAGCATGACGTTTAAGGCAGACGGCAGACAGCAAACGCCAAAGAGTACCTCTTATTTTTTATTCTTTTCTTGTAATCCTTGAATAAATGACACAAAAATAAAATGTCTCCTACAATTCACCGCAAATACAAATATTTTCACTCTACTGTATAAACAGCTGAAGACGGACGTCAAAAGTTTCATTTTTGCCGTTTGCCGTCTGACGTTCTCTCTATGAGATCACAGATGGCGTCAAAATGTAGTACGAACACGCAAATGTCTTCTATAATCTATTTAAGAAATTGACGTCAGTTTTTCATGCGTCTGTCCTATTATTGATCATAAATTTCGTCATCACATTGTCAAAGTAGCTGTGGATCTACGAGGTGATAGGTGGTACGAACACACAAATGTCTTCTATGATCTATTTACTAAACTGACGCAGGGTAATTAAATGTTAAAGACGTCATCTATGCGTCTGTCCTTCGATAGATGATAAGTAAGAACCAATCAAAATATGAGAATAATTTGACTTTTTTATAGAACATAACCTAACACGAAAAAAAAAGCTGTACGCAATTTTTTGTTTCACTGTTGATTTCCGTTTGTGGCTTGGAACCAGTTAGAGCGCGCGTGCGAAGGACGTTAATGATCAATTAGCAATTCTTTTACCGCCATTAGTAACCAGATGGCTGAAAAAAATTAAGTCTTTGGTTTTAGTCAAATTCGCTCAGAAGACCTAACACGTTGGATAAAGTTATTTTATCTTCGGAAAGTTTACATTGATGCTGAAATCTTAGTCACAAAACGAACAGACTTTCTTTTCATCTCAAACGAGGCAGACGAGGTTCTCACCAAACATCTTCTGAGCTTCAAGTTCTATCTACAAAAGTTATCATGTTTGCAATCTCTTTCCATCTCGTACAATTTTGACCATCTGTAGTAATTTACAGTTTCCCACTACTTTTTTCGCTTTTTTCTTTCTTTGCACCCAGTTATTTTTCGGTTTTATTCATTTCAAATACCATATTTTATGTAACAGGCGTCTTAGCCTTTTTAAGGAGGCTCACCTTTAAGTCCACCTAAAGCCTCGCACACGATGTTCTCCACTTCTCTGCGTTCTGCGCGTGAGCAGTGAGGCGGCAAGCTGAACCCGCGAATCGATCGTCCCGTGCGCACGCGCGAGGACAACACGTAACGCTCATCAAATTTCCCGCCACGAATCTTAGAGGAGTCCAGGTCAGTCTTGTGGGTGTCCGTTTTCTTGAAGCCGTTGTGTCGTTCTTCAATGATGGGATCAAAAAGGTCCGCGAAAGTATCGTACGATTCTTCATCCCCGGCCACCGCCCCCACAGTCAGGATAAACGGGTGTCCGGGATTGTCCACCCCGGTTTGAATGGCCTCGTCCAATGTGTAACCGTTTGCGGTGACTCTATCGCGAAGTTTGCTGTACAGTCGGGGAGTCAGGTGTTTTGCCATGAGGTTGTTATGGTGGCGAAGATCGGGATAGTCAGCCATTGCGGGGAAGCCGCGGTCATCGTACTGCGAAGGCTTCCCCTTCGCCTGTAGCGCCTTGAACGCAAGAGCCACGGCAAGCGCCGCGCTTCCAACGCCGAAAACTGTCATAAGATGACTCTTTGGATATTTTTTAGCCCAACTTGGAATCGTAACAAACGCCATTTTGAAAAGTTCCGTACCTCGGCTTTAAGGCGCGTTACTTCTCGTTAGCTTTGCTTGAAACTAAATGTCTAATTAAGTTCTGTTGCATATCTTAATTGTTCAGCTAATTAGGATAACTGGTTAATAGTAATTGCGTTTAATTAAAAAAAGAATACTACGTCAATTTTAATGAATTTTGAATTGGACTGGAAGGAGGTTCATATGGGGGAATATCATGAAAAAGAGATTTAGGTCATTAGTTTCAGTTGTAAGCTAATTTCATTCCAATACCAATAATACGAATACTTATTATTCAACAAATCGTAACACTATCCAAATATGGTCATGATGCTCTCGATATCTGTCATCCGTAGGTAACAGATATCCGGCAGTATACGTACCTTCGTACATGGGAAGAAAAAGTGAAGTGAGAAAATGTCGACAGAGAGATTTACAAGGACTTAGGCTGTTTTGTTATCAATTTGTTGAATAATAAAACAATTATCCTGCTCAATCTCGCGGAATATCGTCTGATTTTAGCCGACGAGGCCTACGGCCTCGTCGGCTAAGTATCAGACGATATTCCGCGCGATTTCGCAGGATAATTGTTAATTAGGTTTATTACATAACGAAATCAGTTCTGAGGCATTTTTCACGTGATCTAATTTATTGAACCGATTTCTAGCCGAGCTAAGGAACTTGTGATTCTCTAGCTACACAAATAACACTACCTATCCAAACAGGTTTAGTTAAAGTAAGACGTATTTTACTTTCGCTTTTTTTCTTAGTTAAATGTTTTTTTATCGCTAAATGTTTTTTTTCTTCCTATGAAATTGCTTTGTGAGATCCGTTCGCTGAAAAGGAACTTCAGATTTCGGCGGAAGATTCAGTCTGGGTGAACAAATGTTGTTCTTCGCAAATGTTCGGAGAAACACACGAAGATTTTCCGACTTTTTACACTAACCAATCAAAATACAACGTCAACACTCGCAAGCTTTCGTCAAACTGTCGCCCTCACTAAAGGCTCCGAAAGGAGCCGAAAAACGTCCCTACGATCTATTTCTTAAACCATACGTGATTGGTCACCAAGCTCAGCCACAAAAGGAACATATTTTCAACGCAAAAAACGGTCAACTGCATCATCATATACTCTACACTTTTTTTTTAGAAAGGTTTCTTTTGGCAAAAGTAAACTTTGATATAACAACGTTTACCAAGAAAAATACAGGATGAGTTTCAACAAGTTGCTCAAATGTCTCTCATCTAGTCTTTGATTTTTTTAAGTCGCATTTGTTTCGTCGCCTACTCTCTGAACTTCAAAAACGATTCAAGCTTCTTTTCATGTTCCACAGACATTGGGATATTCCTGTGAAAAACAACAAGACAACAAGAGAAAATGTCAACCCTATGGATCCCAAGATGAAGTATCAATTCTCCCTACCGATCACCATACATTTCTTTAAAATGCAACGTATGAGAATTTCATGATACATCAAGGAGAAATCCGGAAAAAAATATAACTGACGCAATGTCCATGACAGTTTACTTTCCCCT
>OZ026608.1:3620949-3648449 GCA_964020085.1 Micromussa lordhowensis | reverse complement strand
ACGCGTGACGGGTGAGCGTGAGGGTAGGTTCCTTCCACCTCTCCTCCCAATCCTATACCTCCCTTTCCCTCCCTAGCCCTACGGCCTGCCACGCAGGCTAATTACCACAGCAACAGTACAACCTGTTAGAAACACCCTTAATCTTAGGTTTAAGTGCTATTAACTCTACAAAGAGCATGGTGACCACCTCAAAATGAAAATCTGGCCAATCCTGACAAATGTTCAAGATGCCATGAATCAATCAAATACTAGGAGAAAAACATGCGACTACATTGTACTTCCAAGCATGGGAAAGTCACGAGAGGTTTCCAGTTCGCCATGGCATTCCATAAAGTTAAACCAACAAAAATGCTACATATTTATATCACTATCTTAGATCCTGCTGTCATGAGAATATAAATATCTTATTTTTTGCTTTATGTTTATTAATTCAGTTTGTACCTTTTCGATCGTTTGGTTTCTAACGCGGCTGATAACACTGTTGTCTTGTCTAGGCTTCAATGGAGAAGGCATTTTCTGTGTGTTATCTATGAGAGTGCAATACAAGATAGTTAAACCCAGCAGCATGAAACAAGTGAGATCATAAGATGTTGCCCAAGGTTCAAAATCTACTCAGATAGCCTCCACAAAAGACTTGCCCACAAGTTGAGCTGTGAAAGCCAAGCTCCGAAAGCAAAAAATCTCTACGACACTCAAACTAATTACTCTAAGTTTATAAACAGAACAACTTGCATAAAGGAAATTCCCGGTCACACTCAAGCAAAGAAGCGTTTATCCTGCTCACAGTACAGGATTTTAGAGTGTGAAAACATAGTTAGCTAACTATGGTGAAAATTAATACATCTTACCATTTTTCTCGGACCAAAGATGAACGGCTCCTGGAGAAGACAACGACTGTTGTCTCCTTGTTACACTTGACACACTTGAGGGAGATTGATATGGACTGGATATGACAGGAGGACTTTGTCCTTGGAAAGAGAAAAAAATGATTGACTTTGAGCAGCATTATCACATGGTTTTTGGTCAATACCACAACTTAATGCTTGAAATTGACTCAGTTTAAAGGACAAGCACGTTCTTGTAACCAAAAAGAATGGTTTATATGAGAGCAAGAGTCAAAAGCATAAAATTCAACACTACAAATCATATTAACAACTACACTGATTAACTTCCAAATTTGCTGAATTTATATGGGTTTGTATGTCGGAGACTCCTATTTCGATTTTCTCAATCTTGAAAGATGACTGTTGTAACAAGACCTTTTTGCAAAGTTTCAAAACTTGAGGAATCCTAGCCAAGGTTTGTAATAGTTTCAACAGTACAACACAATGTCGACACATGTGAATAAAATGCGTAAGTGTGACCATTCAAATGAAAGCAATTAAGAAGCACTGTCATGCATTGGTGATTGAGTTTTAATTTTCTCCAAGCTGAAATTTTTGGAAAATTTGTCGAATTTGTACATTGGCATTTTTAGGAGTTAAAGGTTACAGTGTAAAGGAAAGCACAATAACAAAGGTTATTTCAGACCTGCAAGCCCATTAGCATGTCCATTTGCATGTTCATTCACATGTCCATTGGTGAGGGCAGGACCCAGAAATTTCGGGTCCAGAGGAGGCTGTTGAAGATGGAGCTGAAGAGAAACTTCTGCCGACAGCTTTGTTGTAAGAGATTCAATGAGGGAAAGGCATTCTGTTGATACGACACTCCAGTTGTCTGGTCGGCCACCTGTAATAAATAAATAAACACGGCATTTATAAAAATGTTTGGTGTGTAGCCAGGCATGTTAAAAACTAGACAAAAAGGTATTTAAAAAGGTTGACACTGGCTAAAATATTGTGTTGGACATTTCAGCAACTGCTGTTGCCTTCTTCAGCAAAAGATAAAATGCAAATGTTTAACGGCGTCCTGATGGTATATGATGTATCCTAATATTAAATCACACCTTGAAGGAATATTTGAAAAGTTAAACAAAGTCTCTAGAGCATTCTTAATTACTTCTACAAATTCTTTATGCTATTGTAAACGTTTGGAAGCGCTATGTGTTCGTTTATAGCGTTCGTGTCTCGCACGGCAGTTGCCGAAGCATCCAACACAATATTTTAGCCAGTGTCAACCTTTTTAAATACCTTTTTATCTGCGGCATTTATACACCCTGTACAACAGAGTCAAACAATATTGTCCAGAACTGTAGGAAAGCAATGTGTGCAAAGGATAATGTATGTGACAAATTATTATCTGGATGGAATGCAAGCCTCTAATGCTAATACAGTTAATAAACTCTGTCAGAAAACTCCCTCTAAGAAAGTGCGTGCTAAAAGCTGCACTTCTGTAAATGAATGGAAACACAGACCCAACACAAGCCATTGATGTAACGATGGTGTGAGCGATGGTGTGAGCGAAGAGACATTTTTAAATTATTAAAAAAACAAATTATTTTCTTTCCTTTTCCTTCCAGAGTTTTCTAAAAGAAATAGAAAATCAATTTTGGTTCTTTGGCTGATTGTTTTTGTCTTGATAAAATGTTCGGAGGCTTCAGTATACTTACATCAAGGAAAATATGTTCTCTGTGTTGTGATCGAATTGTTTTAGTGCACATTTGCACTCTAATATCCTACAATACACGTCTATGTCATGTAATAATAAGCACTGTCTTAATGACTGGCCCTAAGCGAAACAGTGAGTTTGATTCCCCAAGACTCACAATGTTCCCTGACGCAAAGCCAAGGGGAACACTGAGGTAGAGGAGAAACAAAACTCACTTTTTCCTGTGGGAAAAATTATCTGCTTGACACTAGCTGGCACACAAACTTGCTGTGGTTTCAAGGTGCACAAACTGATCACATGCATGTCGAAAGTTCAAGCTGAGTTCAAGGGAGTTAGTGAGTTTTGACCCTCAACACATATTTGAGTCGGGAGGTATAGCTGTGGATTAATTGATCATAATCTAATATCTTACTTGGTTGACTAAGTGCAAAAATCTGCTTTCTTCTTGAGCTGCTAAACTGAGATAAGCGGCACAGGTCGAACATTACAAGATACTGGTGAGGAAAAAGGGAGAAGAAAGATAAAGGTATAACAAGAAAATATTAATGTCTGTAACTTGTTGCAAAGAGCAGTCTTTTGCGGTATTTTATTGAATACACTTCCACACACTACAATCATTTCTAACCAACTAACTCTTTCACATTTAATAAGCAAGTGCATGGTACCAAAGGAACTTATTGAAAAAAAATTCAGGATGAGTTTTTTAAGTATTTCCAATAAACAATTCTTATTAATTAATTTAATCTGTGCCATTGGGAATCCTTACGCGATATAAGGTGAGCTGTAATCATTTTGTTACAGAATGGGACTTTGAGTGTGACACTCAACAAGTTTGCTAAGCAGAACAGTCTCTGAAGAGTCCCTTGGCTGGGACGAAATGAAAGCCCTGCATCAGACGAGCCACGGACAAGTAACTGTCAACTTTAGTGTTAATTTAATTTATTAATTTAGCATTTCTTAGTAATTAAATTAATTATTAATTTTATTAATAATAAATGCTTCTCAAGGGCACCTTTAATAGAGGTACTGTATTGGTCTTGATCACGACGCCAAGACTTTGATCCTGTTGATGACTAAATGAAGACTCCACTGGGAAAGTAAACAACTGAAAAAAAAATACATACTAGCTCGTCAGTAATTAACCCAATTGCAAGATAGCCAACACTATGGCTGTACACGTAACATATCTTCCCCTGAAGCCATTATATGGGGCAATGCAGCACACTTATTTGTCTTATTGACTGATAAGAAGTAAATACCAGCCAGAGTATGGTACTGGCGGGTATGTGACGCAAGGAGAGGACAATGCAGTGGTTCTTCTTTACACTCAAAAAAGGTGTGGAAACTCTCGCCTGTCAGCTTGTCTTTGTCTCCCAAACTTTCGCTCATATTTCAATCTATACCTTGATAGAAACAAAGGACATGTTTTTTATTTTCTCAAATAATGTTACACATGGTAAGTCACTTGTTTACCTGTGTGTGAAAGATAACAAGGAGTCTTTTGCCAAATGTCCACACAAATATTATCAGTGACCCTGTTGTCAGAAGAAGCCAAAACTGGGAAATGTTCAGCAAACCAGATATTGTGTTGAGCGGCGTGATATTTCTGAAAACATGGATGTAAGAAAGCAGGAAAAGTGAATATGAACTAGTTGCTAAAAAAACAACTAGTTTAGCTTGTACTATGAATGAAAATATGAAATGGCACAGTCAAAAAATGAAATCACTCTGACAGTCCTAGAGTGTTGAAAATAACTGCATCGTATTGTTCCCTAAAAACATAGTTGTCCTCTAAGTTTCCTTTGCCATCTTATTGTTATAATCACTCTTCATTATCAGTCTTTAGCTTCGCCTAACCTCATAATAAACATGTATTTTTCAAACACACTCACAAACCACCATCTCTACTCAGTGATGCGATAAACAACTACCTGTACATGTAATTCTTAAAGTGCCAGCTTTCCAAATTTTAATTGCTTCAGTCAGTGATCATGAACTCAACTTAAAGATTTAAACAATTTACTACCACCAAAGGCAAAGCAGTATAAGAGCTTCTTTTAAAACTGTTTTGAAATGGATTCTTTGATATGTTTGAAAGTACAATGTCTCTAGGTCTTGAGTAGAATACGTCTGGGTTGATAAATATAAAAAAGCCACCAAGGCAAGAACAACTCAGTCACCTGTCCAGAGGAGCATCAAGCATATTAGCCAGGGCATCTCTAGGAATGTTACCTGTGATTAAGATGAATACAGGGTATGTTATGATTAATATACAACAATACCAAGACTCTCATAGACAAGTTAACATAAGCCGACATACACAGTCATGGTAAGATGCTGATAATTATCACTTTCCCATGTCCCTCATGCCTATGCAAGCTTACAAGTGTGCTAGTGAAAATCAATAATATTATGTATTATTTTCTTGCATGAAGAAAATTATGGCATTCATTGTTAGGAAACTGATTTCATCCTTCATTTGAAACCTTCACTTTTCAGGCGAAGTACTCAATATTCAAATTAAGACTTGGTCTACAACTTGAATATTTTTATTTGAAAAAAAAGTACAAGCAAACTCACATTTAAAAGAAAAGAAAAATAAATAAAAATCAGACAAACTTACCGAAAAAATAATACAAAATATAGTACCATCCACATGCCTAGTGCAAGTAAAACGAAAACAACGTCAAATCAATACAAGCTAGAAATGCAGAGTAAAACTCTTATCAAACTTGAACTTAAGTGACATGGTAAGGTAACTAAAGGTAACATTAAGTAAGTGTGCACACGAGTAAAGTGGCCCATTAGGCTGGAGCTTATCCCGGTTTCTGTAGCATGAAGCGACTAGGAATATTTCTACTCCACCCTGGATGTGATGCTAGTCCATCACAGGGTTACCCTCGGCATTGAGTTCGCTGGTACCCATTTGTACACCTGGGTGGAGAGTCAGGTAATGAGAGTAGTGCCTTGCCCAAAATCACAACACAGTGTGTCTTACGTGTGATGGCCATTTGAATGTGCTTTATGGCTTAATTTTAAAGATGTTGGTGTTTTCTTTGCTTTACCTTAATGCACTGGACAATACTCTGCTTTATGCATGATCTTAATGACATCTTTATCAGGAAAAATCTTTTTTGCTGTTAAAAGCAGTAAAATCAAACAATGAGAAAATGAGAAGTGAAACAACCAAAATGACGGCAATACGAAAATTATTGAGCTTGCCAAACATTTTTATGGCCATACAATCAGGTAACAAAAGCAAAATATCAAAGGACTACAGTGAGAAACTTACCTGAACTCTTGGAAATACAAAATGAAATTCCTTATTCAAGAAGTACTTTAGGCTGGAGTAAAACCCCTAAAACAGAAGTAATTAATAACCTAGTTTACAATCACTTTTCTAAACAGAACTACATGTAGTTGAGAAACTAATTGGTCCGACTAAATAGTTTATGTAATCCAACACACTTCTATAAACAGTGTCATTAAGCAATAACAGTAGTAGAATTTTCATTGTTATGCTGCACCTCTATGGCACACGTGAAGAATTACTAAGATATGGGCAAAACTAATTTCTTACCCAAGCACAAATTGCTGCAAATAAGCCAAAAAAAATAAATAAAAAAGCCCATATTCCTCCCAATCTCAGACACTGAACTACAAAAAAGGGGTCGCAAAAATGAAGAAGCTCACGTGAAGCGCGCACCAATCACTATCTGCTACTATCTGCTGAGTGGATAGATGGGAGTAGACAGGCCCAGATGGGAGCTCCCCTTTTCAATAACACCAAAATGAAATGGGAGTGGACCTAACAGATTCTTGAGCAGTTTTAACTGAAGGTCAAACAGTTTGGGAGATGCCTGAAATGAGCAGGGAACGAGGAATAAAGAGGAGTAATTAACCACCAACCAGGCCAATCCACGCGGTCACAGACAGTATCAAGTATTGTTTAGAAAACCCATCCCAGGCCCTTACCAACATCCCTGGTCATTATGTTTGAATCTGTACTTACCAGCCAAGCTCCAAAAAGAATTCCAAACACAAGGTGCTCATTCAAGCAAAATTCCTCTGATCTGAAAGTGCAAAAAAAATCAAAATCAAGGGGAAAAGAGTATAAAAACAACCAGCCAAAGGCAGCTGATTAAAAACATTTTGTGTATTCCTTCAACATTGTTGAAAATATGCATTCTTCTACTTCTGTTATGAAATCATTAGTAAATTTCAGTTATACATGTATTATCATAAATTACTGACTACTTTTTAACCAAGAGCGAGCTCTTTATGGGAATCCTAAAACTGAGACCTTGCTGTATTGACTGGGTGAGGGGGTCAATACGGCAAGACTGAGGTTTGATATTTTCCTGTAGAGACCGAACATTTGAGGTGAATAAGTTGCTTATTATATGGCTTTTTGCTCTGTCTTTGTAGGCCTGTAATTGGCCTGTGGGCATTACAGGAGATTAGTGCCCAAGAGTTAGCCAATCAGAGCGTGTGCTAGAACGGCTACAGACACAAGCCATATAATAAAGGTGCATGATACTGTATAATCATGTGCCTTTTGAAAGTCGTTTAAGAATGCACTTATAAATATCACGCTAAAACATAGAAGATGACTGAATATGGTGCCTGTCTTTTTTTGCCCAGAAAAGATTACAAACAAAGATCTATACAAGAAAGCTGGGATGATGCCTGTTTCTGACATGATTACAGATAGGTGCTGGAGATGGTTAGGCCATGGTCTAAGGCTTGAGAATATCAACAATGCTAAGGTGTCTCAAACATGGAGCCCTGAAGGTAGAAGAAGAGGTAAACCCAAGACAACTTGGCATCGAAGGGGTGAGAGTGAATTGAGGAGACTCAGCTTTACCTCAATGGATACATTGAAAATGTGGCAAAACACTGTACAAGGTGGAAAGAGTTGGGGTGTGGCCTCACACCCACCCTCCTGAGGTGTTAGAAGAATGATGATGATGATGAAGATTAATGTTCCTTACTTACGTTTCACATAATCTGGTTAAGTAGTCTTCTTCACCTCCAATTATTCCTAAAAAGCACCAAGCAGAAAGACTTCCACATGCTGTGAACAACAACATGTGAAACATCCTGGCAGGGTGAAGAGGAAACAAGATGGCTGCCACTTGTGTTTGGTGAATCACATCGCTCACTAAAATAACAAGAAATATGGTCACTCAATAGCTTTTCTGTGTTATAATTCAGAACTGAAGCAGAGATGATATCAAAAATGGCAGGGAATTGCGGGGGTTTCATGAACAATTTCAGCAAGAGGGCAACTGGTTTTCACAGGCAGGCAAAACTTTTTGAACTGAACTTCTTTATATGAAAATCATTTCTCTCAATGGTCAAACCAGGCGGGCAAAACCGTCCTCACAGCAGGTCAATTAGCCTAGTGCCTAGCCCTTATTGAAAGCCCTAGAATTGTGATTTTAGTGAGATCCTACAAAAAAATCAACATCAAGAAACACACTACAGACGGAAGTGGCAGCAAACAAAAGATATTAATAACATGGAGAAGAATGGCAAATACAACTACTATTATGATCAGCTAAGTTCTCTTAACAGACACTTCTCAAAACGGACACAAGATACAGTATGTTGGACCCTGTTGATGTATGTTCAGTCATTTCAATGAATCTACACTGACTCTCACTAAACTAACAATTTGTATTGTTCTTGTTTTATTGATAAAAGCCTTAGTCGCAGCTACATGTATGAACACTGAACATGGCCATGCAATTTAAAATATCACATTGAATTCCAAAAAATTGGATCCTTGATCCCTGATCACTTATCCTTGATCCTAAGCCCTTGTTTTCCTGGAAACAGTCATCTCTATGAGAGACTGGGAGTTTGTGACTGTCTTAATGGTGTTGACTGACAAAAAAAGAACTTGAAAAATGTATGCTCAGCAGCTTGAAAAGTAGATGTCCCCTGAGTTGGTTCTAAGCATGTGTTTTCTGTTAAATAAACACAACAGTGAACCTGTTCATGATTAAGCTTGCCCTCTTAGGATAACACAAGTTTCCTTGCTTTAGTCCTTGTTGATTCTCACTTTTAGAGATTACAGGTGAATACTTACCTGTGTTGAATTTAGCAAAGGAAAACAATACTGCAATACTAACAGCGCAATAAAAATAAACAGATGTCCAAAATGTGAAACTTAAAACCAAGGATAGGCATTCTGCAAAGACAAACAAACATTGAATGAACAAACACGAATTAAAACAAAACAGAGAGGAACACAAATTAAGGTAGTAGCATAAAAATAGAGATAAAAAGTAAATGAGCATCTCACTTATTAATAAGTATCTAGAGGTATTGGTTTTTGTAGAGGAGAGTAAACTGGAGAAACTGAAAAATATACTTGGAGATAGTTTTTACTGACTGTATGAATTCAGTTTTATGTCTGTCCTTTAGACATTTTTATGGTAGATCACTTAGGAATTAAGAGCTATTTGGTTTTGTAGAGGAAAGAAAAAAGGAGAAACTGAAGAAAACTGAAGTCAAAACATTTGACTTTGTTCCAGTTGAAGGCTTTATGAAATCAACTGATGAAAGATTTTGTTTTAAAGTAATCTTCAGTTTCATCTGATTGACCTGCCAGGGCTTATCAGATGACGCATGCATACCTGAGATCCAGTTAACAGGATGAAAGAGATCTATGGAAGCTGCTGCTGAAGATATTAACAATGTGCATGGAAGAATTATCATCACCCAGGCAATAGCAGCACCAGTCCTCCACCGAGTTTCCTTAAGTGGATTGAGAAATAATTCTGCATTGTAAACCTTAAACATTATTTTTATTACAGCTGTGCACAGTGATACTAAAGTTGACTTGAAGTCTGAAAAACTCTCCCAGTAAGATGCAATCGATGGGAACCTCTTGCAAGGTTTGGCCACAGCCAAAAAATAATAATTAAGTGGAAGTTTGTAAGAGTGATCAAAATCCAATTCTCCTTACAGAGTCCATACATTGTCAAGCAGACAGGTGATGAGAATAAAGAACATCATCAACTAGATTACTGTTATTTATAATTGACAACGACTAAATCTTATCAGAAATTGGCAAGTAAGCTTACATGGGGCCATTCCATTTAATATCTGCACCCCCCCCCCCTCCTGAGGTTAAGGGAAATCCAAGGAGGAGGGGAGGATCTTTTGTGTGTCGGCATCTTTGATCTTTGAATAAATCCTGAAGGGGGAGTGTGTCAGCACTTTAATCTTCTTTTTCTTGGGGGGGTCAAAAGTTTACTTTCCTGAGGAGGTGAAATATAAAGTACCTCAATAGGGGGGTGCGGATAAAAAATGGCCCATGTACAGAACAGTGAGCAAAGAATAGATAATCTTCAAAGTTTCGCAAAATCAATATGTTGCAAATTCAATAAATTATCATCATTTGTTTAGGGTTTTTTTTTAAAGAAGGCTTTGCGAGCGAACTCCAGCAGATCGAACAACCTCGTGAGAATAAAGTAAAATGTACAGTTTTCTGCTCGAGTCGAAGGTTAAACTTAAGCTTACCCCTTCTGTGAACCACCTCACTTTAGAAACTTCCGAGCGTGGAGCCTCGGACAAATCAGATGGCACCATATTATTTTATAGCTGAATTATAATCTTTTGGACGCCTTTGATTGGTAAATAACTCCGATTCTAATAAATCTGTACAAACTTCAAACCACGCGCCATTTTGAGTTCTTCCTCAGTAACCTCGCCGCAAGTACTTGGCAGCCAGGCAAAATTATGCCAAGCAGCCAGGCTTCCTGAGCAGCCTCGCTTTTTTGCAGGTGCTTCCAATATGGCGGTGATTAAAGGTTACATGTGCATTATTCTTTCCTTGATAAACTTGAAGCACTGTCTAGGATTGTACGCAGATCAAGTTGGGCTCTTCGACTGGCGTCAGAGCTACATTGGGAAAGTAAAATTTTCATTTTTCGATGTTTCTACGCATAGCAGTAAACGTTTGTTTGTTGGCACGGAATCGAATGTCATTGCTGCCCTAAATTCGAGAACTGGTGGCATTCTTTGGCGTCAAGTTTTAGAAGAGAGCGAAGAGGTGCTAGATACATTGCTTTATCGTGAAAACGTTCTTGTAAGCTCTTCAAGCGCCGGAAAATTCATTCGATCTTGGGACACTGGCAATGGGGCACTTCTGTGGGAGACAATTGGCAATTCTGCTTCTTCGCCAGGCAAAAAGGTTAAAAATTCACCTTTCCATGGATGGAATGGGCCACAAACAGCGTTGGTGGAGGAAAAAGAAAACGAGCTTGTGGTGTCTCTGGCTTTTAATGTCATCAAAGCGTTTGCACTTCAAGATGGCTCGGAAAAATGGTCCGTTGATAACAGTGAACAGACAGCTGACTATTTCGGCTTTCAACATTCCAATGGAATTTTACATCTTGTAGGAATCCAAAATGATGTAGACATTGTTATTCAGAAGATAAATGTAGAGAATGGACAAAAGAAGGGAGAAAGACGCGTTGGAGCTCCATGGGTCAACAATGGTGCTAGTTGTGTCTTTGTCAAGAAATCAAGTTTGGTTTGTGCAGAAACATTCAGCAACAGCATTCACATTATTTCCCTTACTGATGAATCAGCACCAGTGAAAACTATATCTTTAGCTTCTTTAGGGCTAGGAGTCGAAGAACTCTCTCTGGGCAAACTCAGCTTGCAGTCATTTGGTTCTTATTCAAATTCCTGGGATGAACGATCAGAGTTCCTTTTGAAACTCTCAGAGACTCATCAACTTATCTTGAACTTAGACAATGATCGTAGCATTACAGTCATGACCAAATTTACTGAGCAGTCTCTTCTCAGAGCAGCTGTACTTGGTAACAAGGCTATTTTGGTTTCACTTACACCAATTACCGATGAATCCTTAGAACTTAAATGTTATGACTTAGACAACAAGAAAGACCTCCCAGACATGACACAAAAGGCAATCTTGGTAGATCACGGAGAACCAGAAGATGCTGTTGTTTATTTGTTCACTAAAAAAGAAAATGAACTTGGATATAGAGTTTTTCTGGCTACCACAGACCATGCAGTGTCATTGTTGCAGTTTCCTGGGCGTATCATGTGGTCCAGGGAAGAAGCACTTGCTGACATCACAGCTGTAGAGGTGGTGGAGCTGCCTTTTTCACCTTCACAGGCAAATTTTGAGACTCTTCAGGAAGAGTTCGGTGCTCATCCAAATGGTAAGGTACATGTAGGACAGTTGGGGGTAATATCTTTTAGTAAATTTTCAGCTCCGACTATTGCATTTCTCGCTTTTTGATTGGCTAAAAAACTCCAACTATGAGCCAATAGTCAGAGTTTTGCGTCATATGGAAAATAGTGCGCCAAGTTTAAAAATTTTCTGCATGAAGTTTTCAACTTCAGCCCTCTATAATGGCCGAAATAAAAATCGGCAGCAAAACCCGGTTTGAGAATTTACTAAAACAATTATTTCATTCGCCCTTGTTGGATAAGAAGAAATTATAACCAACTCGCGCTACGCGCTCATTGGTTATTTTCAGGGTCCGAAATTAACTTTTTTCTAAGGGAGCCAATTGGCGACTAACCTAAAAATTTTGGTCGCCAAATGGAAGGGTTTGGTCGCCAATGACAAGTGTTATTTTTTTGGTTTGGTTGTATTAATTTTTCGTTTTACTCCAATAGTTTTAATTTACATTAATTTTATAGTAACAGCACAAAATTAAATTTTAAACTTTCTTTTACTATAATTAAACAAAATGTTTCCATTTAACACAATATTATTACATACAGCTATTAAAGGAGAGACTCACAACAGCCATGTAACGATAACAATGAGCGTGTTTGTCAACGTTCATGCGAAGGTTTCGGATTTCTTTTTCTTATTATTTCCATTTAGCAGGAACTATACTGGTCTCCTGTAAAGTTCTGTGTACTAGACATATGAGGGCCCTCTTTCAATACTTAGATTTAATCAATTGTGCAACTCAAGTATCTGTTCTTCGCCGAAACGCAATGAAAACGCAACCAAGCCAACTCCATTGCTCGGAAGCAGCTCTTGGCTTCTGGTTGGATAATGACTGCACGATAGACTGTTCATTAGTTAAAAGTGGCCATACTTTTGGGCCTCTTGTTTTGTTACTGGCATTTACTCTGTTTACTGGTATTTAGGTAAAGTATTAATTTTTTCGCCACGTCATGTTTTCGCCCGCGATATCAGAATTGTGAGAAGCCGCTGAAACAATATGGCGCCGGGTAATTATGGTGATCATTAAATCATCGCTTTGTTATATTACAATTCTCCACGGCAGCTTTATGCTCTCTTTTAAAAAAAGCCCATTTACCTTGGAATGTCAAATGCCGAGGGGACAAAAGGTTAGTCGCCTGCTGGCGACCAGTTCTAAATTTCTGGTCGCCAACGCTCAATTTTTGGTCGCATTGGCCACCAGTCAGTCGCAATGTCGGACCCTGATTTTATCACTTCATATCAAACTAGGGCTCCTGGAATAATTGTTATATAGCCCAAGGTGTCCAATCGATGGAAATCAGTTATCAGAGTGTTCTTGTAATGTTGATAGCGATGGTCAATGATGTATATTAAGAGCCTATTCTCAACATCTTATATATTTTAAAACATGATACAAATTAGGCCATCAATTGCCTTTGATAATCGATGACCAGTTGACAAAAGGTCACACAAATCCTCTTTATCGATTGGTCATTGATTATCAATGTCACCCCAGGCTTACAGGAACTAGTTTGTTAGCCATGATATTGAAGATTTTAATTGTTTATGTGTAGCTAGAAAGGTGGGAGTCTTCTCTCCTCTCGGGGTTGTAGTGCGAGCAATAACAAACTTTGATATTGCAACTCTGATGAAGGTGAACAGAAGCCACCAAAAATTCAGAAAAGCAACAAATCGGTTTCCAAAAAAAAGTCTTAGATAACTCCTCTCCTAGATCAGGTTGTTTAGGAAATGTGGACTACTAGGGTTGCTTTTGATAGAAGTGAGGTGATGTCGATCACAAACAGGAAAAGCTACAAGATATGCTTTAATCAGCGTTGAATAAAGATAGATAAATACTCTGCAGTGGTTAAAATATTACAATAATTATAACTGTTTCTGTCCTTAGTGAGTAGGCTGATGAATTAATGAGAAGGTTGTAAACCCATCTAGGATAATACAATAATATTCTAGGTTTTAGGAAGAGGAGAAAGTGGCTGTACTTTCACTTTATTTATAACTTCTTTTTATTGCACAGCCAAGAAAGCCAATAACTCAATTTATCCAATTAGAACACTTCATGGCTGGTTTAATACTTTATAATTAATGAAATGGGCACAGTTTCTCCAGTTCTAGTCAGGTAATAAACTTGTGACAATCCAAACTTGCTCCACCTGAATGTCGAGGGTCAACTGATCATCACTGGAGAACATGCTTGTTTTTAGTGAAACTCTTCCAATGAGAATAGTGGAAATGTATAAAAATCAGAAAGGAGAATTACGCTTTTGATCTTGGGAGTAAATTGTCTGGCACTAGTTCAGTTTGCTATGTAGCTGTTCTCATTGCCATGTTTGTTAACTTACAGAATTGTGTTTTGTAGATGATGTCTTGTCCATGTTTATCCGTCGCATTCGTGCCCAAGTGAAACAGTTCCAAGTGCTTGTGAAGCAATTCCAAGCCTTTGTCAAAGCACAGCAAGAGCATGGCTTCTTTGCTGAAACAACAGATGATGAAGAAGAACAACTAACCAGAGATCAGTTCAATCTGCGAAAATTAATTCTGATTGTAACGTCATCAGGAAAACTCTTTGGTCTCAATTCTGCAGATGGAAGCATCGTTTGGAAGTACTTTCTACCAAACCTTGCCCCTTTCACTCAAAACAACAAACAGTATTCCTTGCTCTACACTCAAAGAACTGTCGCCCATTTTCCTTTGACTGCCCAGTGTGTCGTGCTTGGGAAGTCAAGGGTGTCTGATGGATCGTTTTTGCATGTTTTCAACCCAATCACTGGAAAGCCCATAGGACCAGGCCACCTTAAAGGAAATCAGTTGGCTTACAAAGTTGTGCAGTCCATGCTTTTGCCACATACTGGTTTGTCCTTAATTGTTTATTTGTTATGACTTTTAGTGGGTACATTTTTGAAAGGAAACACTGTGAGTAGTTGTTCAAAAGGTGATAGGAATCCTGTTTTTAATTTTTAAACAACCAAGAGAAACAGGAATGGCAGGGCTGTGCTCTAGAAGTGCCCGGGTGCCACAGGTGACTAACTTTTACCTTTGGGTGACTGGAAAAACTTTTGTCATATGAGCTTAAGTGCTTGGCACCAAAGATTTTATGGTTAGGAACCTTTGGGCTTGTCATAATTTTCCTTAGACTGCAGCCCTGAATGGGTTTGAAAACTCAGAAGGTTTGAAAAATCAAAGGTAAATTTCCCCAAATGTTCTGCTACGGGAATAAAAAACTACTTGAAATAACCAGATAGTTTAAAAAATCTTGGCTTCAAAACATAGGGTTTCCACCAAATCAGTTACGAATTTTCTCTCCTCTTTTTCTCTTCAGATGCTAAACACACCAAGCTTCTGCTTCTCCTGGACTCCTCTCTGAATGTTCACGTTTTTCCTCGCACTTCTGAATCCATTGAAATTGTGTCTAAAGCATCTTCCTCCATCTTCTTCTTCATGGCTGACAAACAGAAGGGTGACTTGAAAGGGTACATGCTTTTGTCCGACGTGGAAAAAAGTGTCTTTCATGTCAGAGAGATGTGGAACGTGAACTTTCCCGAGTCTCAACAAACTATCACCAATATTGGTAAGAGCTTACAGATCTTGTTTATATTTTGTAGTGAGTAGGAGGAATGACCAAAATGGGGTTAGCGTTAGACAGAGTAAAATCTAATATATAGATTTAGGCCAGCCTAAAAGCGTAGCTCCTGGGCCGGGTTGTTCAGAGCCCGATCAAACTAGCCGAGGATAAAGTAGAATTTTGATTTGAGTTTTGTAACTTTGCGGTGAGATTTTCTGTATATTGTTTTTGTGTTTTGAATTTTAATGAAAGCAAAATACGCAAAACAAAAGCAGTGAAAAAACTTTGTACAAAAGAAAAGGTTATAATTCGGTTAAATTTTAATCCTGGGTTAGCGTTAACCGGCTTCCTACCAACCCTACGCTGTTTACAGCAAGTTAATCCTGACATGAGCCCGCGATCTAATCGAAAAAAGCAGCACTTGGGCAGCGGTCAACTTTAAAAAAACACGTGACCTCGATGAGCCCTGAACTTGAGCCCGCGATATGGTCACGTGATACTGGTCAGCGGATTCCTTGTTTTGACAGGTGTCAATTGACTGCAACATGGATGTCCAAAGGACGCTTTAAACCAAGGGTACATGTGCTCTGTCAACCTACAAGGAAAGCCCGCGAAAACTGAAGCCTCGTTTTGGTTTACGTGTCAATTGTGGCCGCCATGTTGCGCGACTCCACCACCGTCGTCGTCGTCGTCGTCGTCGTGCGTACGCGCCCACGAGCAATACCGCTAGCCATGATACACATGAGAAAATCAGTTCATGGGTTCCCTTCAGTTTCCTAATATGGGTATGGGGCTCCGCTTGGCGGCCTTCGGCCGCCGGAGCTCCGCTAATATGGGTATGGGGCTCCGCTTGGCGGCCTTCGGCCGCCGGAGCTCCGCTATAAGTGGGTCTTGGCAGTGAAAGGGTTAATGGAGTGGCTGTATTAAAGGGGTTCTGTAAATAAGAAAATGGCTGACTGAGCTTTTGTTTGGGTAGAATAAAGTGGCTGTGATAAAGAGGTTGCTGTATTAATGAAGTGGTCGTAGGTTCGGTTCCACTGTAACAAACGTCTTTGAGATGAAAACAGGTGAAATCCAAAAATGATCTTCTATGAGACAGTGACCACTTAAAAGATTAGCTGTATATGTGCATACATGTAGCTCTCTAATTATTTCTTTACTATAGCTTAGCAATAAATTTAATGTTGTTGTATTTTAGCATCCAAGAATCCTTTGGAACACATTCATTCTCAAGGAAAAGTTCTTGGAGATAGAAGAGTGCTTTACAAATATTTGAACCCCAATCTAATAGCAGTGGGCACAGAGGTTACTCCAGACACCAAACCTGGAATTTCCATTTATCTTATTGATGCAGTGACAGGTATAAATGTTATTAACACCAGTTCCATTTTTTAGTCATAGTCAAAGTCATATTAATTTTTCTCGGACAATTCTGTCCATGGGGGAATGGTGCAATGAGGTTAACCCATGTAGAGCACCAACCCATGAGACAAGGCCAGACCACAACACCGGTAACTATGTGCCCTACTCTTTTTCTGCTCGTTGTTCCTTTGAGGTTGTCTATTTGAAGATACGAAATTTAAGAGAGACATTGACAACATAAAATGATCAAGACATGATTGACTGGGCCCTTGAGAAGAAAAGTTACTTACCCTGCAGGAAAATCTACTTGTCCCAGACGACCGAATGCCACTTTTTTCGAGCCCTGCTTTTTGAGTTTCCCGATACTTATTGTATCATTTAAGAGTACCATAAAAAGTGTATCATTTTTTCCCCTGTTGGCATTGTGTTTGTGGTGTGATCCTTACCTAAATAGTATCGGCAAAAATTTTGGTGTGTAAATGCCCAGCTAAACAACTCTCCCCCCCCCCACCCCCCCTAAACCCTAACCCCTAACCGCATTAACACAGGGCAAATTACAGAGATGTCAGACTCGACGAAGCGACAGGGAGATAATGCAGACCTGTGTCCTCTAAAAATTTACCATAGCAAGGTGTAACGGCTCAACTCTACTGGAAAATCCTCCTTATAACACAAGATAAAGTGTCCTTCATAAACAAGAGTGAAGCAACAAAAACGGTCGAGCGACCGAAAAGAGAGCGCCAAATGTACAAATGCCACGAACCGTAGGAGTCGTGTAGGTCTGTCAACCCCATTTTAATAACACGTATTTGTTTTGGTGAGAATATTCAATGGCCCGCATATTTACGGACTTAGTTAAGCATAATTACCGATCCAACCAATCAGCGTTCATGACCAGATATGGGACAGATTTGCGTCATCAGTATGGAATTTGATGGTCGCAGACGTCCTTCTCGCGAAACGCCACTCGGGCCGGGAGCGAAGAAGGACGGCTGTTTTCGCAGGCTAATGCTCTGCATGCAAGTCCTAAGCAGCTTGTCATTCAGAAGTTGTGCTAGACACATGTTTGAATTTTTTCAGGGTTGATCATTTTCCACGCTCGTCACAAGAATGCGAAAGGTCCCATTCACATGGTACACGCTGAAAACTGGCTGGTCTACTGTCTGTATAACACTAAATCCCGTCGATATGAGCTCACGGTGTTGGAGATGTACGATGGATACACAGAGAGAAACAGGTACGTTTTGAGTTGTTTGACAATTGCACCGAAGCTCTCTGGCTTTCAAGATAATTTGGTTTTATCAACTGGGTTGATAATGTGAATTGGATACCGTAAAGAGATTGGGAA
Source organism: Micromussa lordhowensis (assembly GCA_964020085.1). Lineage (NCBI taxonomy): Eukaryota > Metazoa > Cnidaria > Anthozoa > Scleractinia > Lobophylliidae > Micromussa > Micromussa lordhowensis. Next base: position 3,630,398 of record OZ026608.1, on the reverse strand, counting down.
GCTGACGTTTCGAGCGTTAGCCCTTCGTCGGAGCGAATCCGAATCCATTCGCTCCGAAGAAGGGCTAACGCTCGAAACGTCAGCTTCCCAATCTCTTTACGGTGGCCAATTCACATTATCAACCCAGTTGATAAAACCAAATTATCTTGTAATACTCCCACCGACGCAGCACCACAGTTTCTTTAGAAACTTGCCCCCTTTATTCTCCGGCTTTCAGTTACAAACACATCAATGGAGCTCAATCACGGCATTTTGAGTATTTTGAACACGTTCAAAATTACCTTTAAATTGAAGGAAAGCTGAAAATAGTAGTTTACTAAGATAGAGAAACACCAAAAAATAATAATAAACCATAAAGAAACAAGGATGGAGAAGATTGACACAAAACGACAGTATGGCCATGTGTAAACGCTGTCTTTTGAAACCGGTTTAGTATGGACGGCGCCTTAGAAGACCAAAGATCGTCACTTGTTTTCGTAATTGAGCCCCATTACGTGTTTTCTTTGGGTTCGTCAGTGGAACACGCGGGCGGGCGACGAGCGGGCATTTTCATCTACCAGACCCCTGCTCGCTTTATCGATCGTCCCCACTGACTGGGAGCCTGGAACAGACCACGTGTATAAAGTTTATAAATGATGCCAAAAATAGCATAACTAGAACACGTCTAGAAACACGTGTGCAGGAGAGAGATAAAGAAAGCTTTAATTTTAAGGGAGATTTCATTAGTTCAGGGCAAAGGAAAGAACAGTGTTTTCTTGCAGAATTTGTTCATCGTAATATAAAGAAGAAAGCGAAAAAGTCCAAAGTCCATGGAACGTGACTGAAGCTTGTATTGTTGTTAATGTGTTTACTTTTTTAAAAGCTTGGTATATATATAAGCAATTTCACCTGTTTATTAACCAAACAATATCCATGTTTTTCGAACACTTCTGCCTAGAAGACTTGACTATGAGAATCTTCCAGTGAAACAAACATCAGTTGTTTAGATTTTATGAAGATTGTTAAGGTTGTTGGTTTTCTGCAGCAATGTTAATAGAGAAATGGACCAGTAATTAATATAGTATATTTAAATTGTTTATTAAGTCAATTCTGCATTGAAAGTCTTTGAGCAAAGTAAATATGGAAGACCATGGAAACAGTGCAAGTTAATTTTCAGGTTTGAAATACTCCTAAAGGGAAAAAAACTAAAAACTAAAAATTGTTTGTTTGTAAACCCGAATGTTCGTTTTAAAAACGAAATGCAACTGATAATTATTTTAATACGTATAATTACTCAAAGGCCTTTAGGGCATGTGTTAAAATTTGCATTCAGACAAGGTCGGAATCACGTTCTCTTAATACAAAGCACAGCTTGTTATGAATTAAGTGAGATTAAAATTACTAATTGTCCTGGTTATTTTGGAAAGGGGATCGTCATTAATGTCACGCCTTAAAAATGCAGTATTTTCGAGCCAAGGACGCGGTAAAAAGGGGTGAATAAATATTTATTTATCACGAGTTTGAATATCTCGTTACAGGCATAAAGCTTAGAAAACCCAAACAAGGTTTTCCTGTTAAATTAGGGATTTAAATTCACGTGCAGTGGAACTTATTTCCAAAACCTGCTCGAATTCGGTTAACTTAATATTAATTATTTCGATCTCGATTCGGGAGTGAGTGAAAATTTTCGAAGACTGAATTATGTTATTAGGGAACAATGATGTTTATGATTTTTACCTGTTTCTTTTAAAGAGAAGTAAGCACGTTATCGAGTGTTACTAACGAGGTAGTACAATACAATTTCTTTAGTGTTGGCTAAGTTTTTTTATATTGCGTCAAAGCAATCTCAAGTTTACGCTCTAAAATTGCTTCAATAAGAAATCTAATCCGACTGACAGGTGTACATGCCTTTAAACTTCCTGTAAATAAATAGGAAGTTCTTAGTCTTCTCAAATTGTTGTCCGTGAAGTTAAAGGAAAGAAAGTCTTCCAACAAGGAAACATGAACAACTCCAGTATCGGTAACTTCGAGGATCAAACACATTTTCCTATCGCGTCAAAGACAATCACTGTCATAATTTCCTTGGTTAGTATTCTGGCTATTGTCGGCAATGTTCTGGTTACAATGGCTGTTGTGATGAAAGCCTCTCTAAGAACCAGCACTAACTATTTCATCGCAAACATGGCGGTTTCTGACCTACTCTCCGCTTTGACTAGCTGGCCACTGTACGCCACTGAAGGAATGCTCTCAGGGAAAAGTTTCTTCGAAGGTTCCATGGCCACGTTTGTTTGCAAGCTGGGATTGTATTCCAGAGCTATTTCACAAGCGGTTTCAGTTCTTAGCCTTGTTTTGATCGTGGTGGAAAGATTCGTAGCCATTGTACATCCCTTCCACGTTACAATGCTAACGACTCGTCTCCGGGCGGTTTTGTTGTTAGTCACGTGGATCTTTCCACTATCAGGTGGTTTTCCGTACGTGTGGTTCGCTAAAATCGTACAAGACGGGCCTCAGACTTTTTGCAGGTTTTCATGGACCAGACGGGAACTCTCTATATTCTACTCTGTAGGATTTTTAATATTTTACTGTGTGCCGTTTACCCTGATAATTGTACTTTACCGTAGAATTATGAAATCTATAACACGAGTAAGACCAGTGGATGAAACTTACCTAGAAAACATTAGCGCGCGTGATAGGCAACAGAACCAGATTATAATGAAGGTCTTCATCTCTATAGTAACTGCTTTTTTCCTCTGTTGGACGCCACTTTGTGTGTATCTAGTGCTTAAAATGGCGTTCCCATCATTTTTTGCCAAAGATATACGTAAGCTTCGGCTATATGTAGGTTTGTTTTTCTACGTTTTTCCATCTTTAAGCACAGCTGTGAATCCAGTAATTCTTTTCGTGTCCAGTTCGCGATTCTCCAACGCACTACGGGAGATATTTGGGTTTCTGAAATGCAAGTTTTCTTGCTTCAGTGGAAGGGTTTCACCGCAAAGGGAAATGATTAACCTCCAAGTGGTACAGTGAATGTTGAAAATAGAGTTATGCTTTGCGACAGAATTTTCGGAAACTTCAGTCAAGCCCTTTCGCTTAGAGGAACTCTAAGTAAGAACAATTGTACCAAAGAGGTATTCTGTGCTATTTTACCGCTAGCGAGAGAAACGATCCTTACAAGACGACTGTTTAATACTCTTTACACCGAAACTTAGGAGAGAACAGATGACTACCTATAAATAAGCTCATTGCTAAACGCACTGATTACAAACACATGCTAAACTCTGTATCGCTTACATTATGGTATGCTTTACCATGTCATCTTCCTTCATGGACACCGACGATCTTTGGGTTCCTCAAGCATCGTGAGACGAACCCAAAGATCGTCTTTTTACTGGTGGTTTTAGCGTCGCGGATATTTTTCTCGCTCTGCGCTCGGTTTTCGCAGCTCGACTTTAGGGCGAGTCTACGCGTGAGATTAGAAGTGTTGCTGCGACGTCTTATGTTTATAATGGTAAATTACGAAATTTTTGTTAATTCGGATAAATAAAATGCTGAATTAACGTGGATAGGAGGCCAACTAGTTGTCCAAATTAACGTGTTCTTAATTACACAATCATCAGTAGAAACTGCTTATAGGCCTAGATACAAATGTCTGGAATTTTCTTTTCCTTTTTTGCAAAATCTGTAAAATTCTTGGATATTTAGAACAATTCTAGATTTTTATGTAAATAAAAATGGGATAGTTTTGGAATGTTAAGACGATTTTTTGGCGACATTTAGAAACTTCCTAGACATTTAAAAATTCTAGATTTTTATTATAAAAATTTGACAGTTTTGGAATGTTTAGACGTTTTGTTATTTTTTTCGTTGGGATATTTAGAAACTTCCTGGTTATTTAGAAGAACTCTAGGTCTTTGTTTAAAAGATATGAGAGGAATGCTTAGACGTTTTGTTAATTTTTTTCCTTGTGATTGTTAGAAACTTCTCGGGTATTAAGAACAATTGTATATTTTATTTATAAAATATGACAGTTTTGGAATGTTTAGAAGTCTTGTTATTTTTTTCTAACCCTAACCCTAAGTCGTTTATCGTATCATACTTAGGCTCATTAAACTGCAGTTTGTTCGAAATGTTCAAATGTTGTTTTTTTATGGTCAGTGCGCTTAGCTACACCACCTAGTTCACAAGCATGCCACTTAAACTGAAAAAACAAACATATAAACTAAACCTAATAGGCTTAAAATTCCCAACTGGTGTGAGCCAGACCATTTGGCTATTTAAAAGCATGACCGAGGAGTTGAACCAGGGTCTTCCGAGAAACAACTATAGCTTAGTGGTCAGAGCGGGGCTTGAACTCGCGACCTCCGGATTTCAAGTCCGGCCCCCTAACCACTCGGCCACGCTGCCTCCCATGCGGCTTACTAAGCAACACTAACGAACGAAATATCCGCCGACCAGTTAGCTCAGTAGGTAGAGTTCCGGACTAGCGTGCGGGAGGTCGCGGGTTCAAACCCCGGCCGGACAGACACTCAGGATCTTTAAATAACTGTGGAGAAAGTGCTGCCTTTGTAATGACATCTTCTAATGGTTAGACTTTCTAGTCTTCTCGGATAAGGACGATAAACCGTAGGCCCCGTCTCACAACTCTTCATAATTAATTCTGTGGGACGTAAAAGAACCCACACACTGTTCGAAAAGAGTAGGGGACGTAGTTCCCGGTGTGGTCGTCTGATGGCTAAATGCTCTGAGATATTAGCTGCATAAGCTACTCTACTCTAAGCAATGTAATGACACGGGAAGAAACTTTCGAGCGCACTCGAACTTTTTTGACTGAGGAGTTTCTATACTTTTTGAAAGCTTTTGATATCATTGTGCCGTAAAATGTTGTCGCATTTACCAAGATAAATAATAAATTGCTTAGTCTGGGGGGGGGGGGGGCAAAGAAAATGTGGCAGATGTTTTTAACAAGTTAAAAGTAACTTTAAGTTGGCTTTGTTGAAAAATGGCTTCTTTGGGGAGAAAACTAAGTGAGATATATGCTTGTAGAAAAAAGGCGCAAAACTTTGAAACATCCTCTATGAAATTTCCACTCTCTTCCCCCCCCCCCCCCCCCGTCCTCCTTTAGTGGGCTAGTGTATTCAGTCCATAGATTATTCAGTCTAGTGGAATATTGATTTATTTTCAGTACTGCGTTGTCCTCATTCGACCCTCCCCCTATGCCGATGGTACTGCAGCAGTCCTACATATTCCCAACGACAATACGCACAGCGACTGTAACGATAACGGAGCGAGGAATAACCCATAAGAACCTTCTGCTTGGACTGCAAACTGGCTACATCCTGAGTCTTCCCAAAAACTACTTGGATCCGCGGAGAAAGTTTGTTCCCACACAACAGGACCGTGAGGAAGGATTGCATCCTTATATCCCAGAGCTGAGCTTGAATCCGTTGGCGTTTATCAACTACAATCAAACTGGTCAGTAACTTTATGTGACTCTGCCATGCGTAGGCTCAATTACCAGCTGCTGTTCTAGAAAGGAGTCCGCGCTCCTTCAAAAGAAATCGAGCCTATGCCATGCGTTTTATAGCGAAGCAAACCTTGCGAAACCTTTTGTGCTTGTTTTGCAAAACTTTTTTGCCAGTCTGACCCAACTTGATTCGAAGTTAGCTCATTTGACTTCGCTGTCTCCGATATTGATTGGTGTTGGTTTTCAACTGGCCATACGGCAGCATTTAACATTGTCAGGCAAAAGATGTCAAAATTCGATATCAAAGAGCTATTGGTATTGGTAATGCCATATTTGGATGTAACGCTAGGTGAGGATAGGACGAAGGTACGCAGTCGAAGTTGCTTGTCAAACGTGCGAAAAGTCGTTGACTCTTATTAAAAAAAATTGTGCAGAAATAAAATTCGATAAGACAGCATTCATGAAGGTTAGTGGTCGAAAAGCACGTGGATTTGAATTCTCGTTTCGTTTGATCCAGCCTAAAGAATTCAAAATGTATTTTTTTTAACATAACACAGCAATGCGAACACATGAATTGCCAATCATTTTAGAATTTTGGAGTTTTCAATAAAGGGAAAAAACCCTTGAAAAATAGATGGAACGCTAGAACAGATATTTTATTTGACTTATTTGGAACCCAATGGCTAATTTATGCTAATTTATGCTTCTTTTCCACTCTAGTTGCCAACCTCCACGGTGTCTACACGGCCGGGTCAGGCCTGGAATCCACAGGTTTAGTATTTGCGTACGGACTGGATCTGTACTGGACGAGAATAACCCCTTCACGAATGTTTGATGTGCTGAAGGAAGACTTCGATTACTGGTTCATCTTTGGTACTCTCGGAATACTGGTGCTTGTTACAATCGTTTCTCAGAGACTCGCTTCGATAAAAATGCTCCGACAGGCTTGGCAGTGAGAAAAGAAAGTGTGCATATCCGGGATTTTCAGTGGTTTTATGAGACACCATTTCGTATAGCGTGACTGGTTGCAATAAGTATTACTTTTTTATTTAACATTTTTCATATCCAAGATTGTCGAGTTCAAAATTAAGAAAGACAATGTCCAATTTCGTCTTGCAAAACTTTAAAAATCAAACAGTGCCACATAAAAGTGCTGCTAAATAGCTTTCATTTGAATGGTCACACATTAGGGTTTCATCCACAGACTTGAAAATTAGATCCACCTTGTACAGTTTAATAAACAGGACCACGTGAAAATACTGCTCAATTTCTTTCGTTTGAGTGGTCACACACTAGGGTTTCATCCACAGATTTAAGAGGTTTGACTCCAAGATTGAAAGGTCTCTGCACCACAAATATTGTCTGTGAGAAACGTATCAAAGCCATTGCCAAGACTGTGTAGGAAAACAAATCATCAGTTTGAATCAACGTTAGCCAAGTTCGTTCCCAGGCCCTTTCTCTCACTTGGTGTCCCTCCCTAGGTGAGGGACAGGGCCCTGGGAGCAAGGTTGAGGTCCAGCACAACTATGAGATGGCTGTAGAAGCTTCAGACAATTAGCCATTCATATACTCCCTATACATTCTGCAAATTAGATTTATCAAATGCATTTTCTCGTACAATTTGAGTATTGACATTTCCCGTTGTGTAGGTATCCCGCTTTAGCGATATGACTCCAAATTCTAACACCTTGTTATCATTTACGAACTAGGTTTTTTCCCTAGCTGATACATTTTTATTTAAATCAATCCACTTTTGTAATGGAAAAAACTTATTGAATGTATTTCCAGGTGCCTTAGCCAAATTGAAATGTAGTTAAACTTTTATCCTTACTAACACAAAACAAAAGAAATACAACTCGGGTTTTGTAAAAGGTATCAACATTTGTAAAAGGTATCAAACATAACATTTCATTCATAAATTATGCCACTCATTTTCTCACGTAGTTCAGTTGTGGGGAACGATGTGCCCGTGGCAACGAGCGACTGGGTTCGAAAGCGCTATAGCTGTGTCACGTCACGACGGAGGGGGGGGGGGGTGGGTGGGAGCGTCGAAAATTCGATCACACTAACTGGCTAGCGTATTGTTTCGAAACGCCCCGAAGCAGGGCAAGTGAATAACGTAAATAAGAATAAGTTACACGTGATAGTTCCTTGTTTTATTGAAGAGTTAGAATTGAATAATAGAGTAATGTAACCTACGCAATGCGGAACTTCTCGGTATAGACGTGAATGAAAATACTCATTTTTGTCCTTGTAGCACTTTTCGCTTCTCTTAGCCGGCGAAGCCTTGGTGCGAAGGGCTCTTCCTTCCTGTCTTGTGCCAAGTCCCCACCGACTAAGAAAAGCGAAAAGGGGTATGGGGAGGAGAATGAAACATACTTTGCGTATTTCAGCCTCGTCACCAAACCCTACGCTCTGTTTCCCACCCTTCGGGAAGCAAACTTTTAGGCGTGGTCAAATACAACTTCTTTACTTTATACTGACATATAGTTGAGCCGATGAAAACGTAAAATGGCATGAACTATCCTATTTCTTGTATTTTCTCCCCATCTTGAGCGAATTTCTTTAGAAAATTCCATCTGGATACCATCAATATTCCCTCCATCTCTTGATCCGTATTTCGCCACAGTGAATCCACCAGAGAAATACTGTACCACATCTGGTTTTATTTTCTTATTTTCGGGAGAGGGTACGGCATGTAAACCTTCCAGATTCATAAAATGACCGAGACTCCTGTTACCACAGATGAAATTTTTAAAACAATCATTGTCATCCTCGCACCAATGTCCGCCGAGGCTTCTGATAGACGTTACATCTTTACTGTAGTTATCACTGTCGAGGTACTTGCTGTGAACAAGATAGCCCAACTCCGTTCTTTGTTCTTGATCTGCACTGCCGTGGATATCCAGTAGCAAGCCGCGACCAGAGATAGCGGACCGAGCCTTGCAGATGAAATTGTTATAGTCTTGATAAGCCTTCATTGCATCTGACACATTACAAGTAGCTTCATTGATCTGTCTATTGGCATCTAATTTGCTCCTTGTGAGGAGGTTGTACACAACGTGCGGTCGAAAACCTATAATGATAGAAAATATGATTTTTACGATAACTGCAGAAATTCTCGCGCGCTCATTGGCTAATTTTTATCGTCAATATGCGGACAGACACATGAATTTGAAATTCGTGCGACGCATCAGCGAGCGAGAGCGGGCAATTCGACCATTTGTTATCGTAAAAAACAAATTGATGTCAGTTTTTCGTTCGTCTGTCCTGTTATTGACAATGAATTTCGTCACCACATTGTGAAAGTAGTCTGCGGATCTGATGACGAAATTTATGATCAATAACAGGACAGACGCATGAAAAACTGACGTCAATTTGTTAAGTGGACATTTCAGTATAAGCTACACGAACTGACGGTATGAAAAGGCGGGAAAATTTGTGTCGCGGTGTCGCGCGGTGTTGCAGTATAAAGTGAAACATGAGCGAAAAGCGAGCGAAACAAAGTTTTCTTCTGAAATATTTCTCGCACAACCTCCTCTACAGTCGTCTATATTCTGAAAAATTAGGACAAATAAGCAAGACTTGAGGAAGGTTCAAATAAGCAGCGTGGCTGAAAAACATACGCCTCGTGAAAATCAATTTGAACAAGAGTTTCCTTACGCGGCTGTCATCACCGATCAAGTTACTCATGTAGCATAAAAGGACAAGACTCAAATGTATAAAGGTAACAGAATTTACTAAATTGCAAAGGTAAAGTTTATGCCAAAAACCTGTTTCCACTTTCTAAACAAAACTGGGTCGTTTTTCTGATGAGTTTTTTGGTTCTTTTTCAGTCATTTTTTGTTACACATCTACAAACCTTTTCTGTTTCGTAGTTTCGAGGTAGTCGAGCTGAGTTGAGTAACATTGTGAAATTCTATGGGTTTTTGTAGTTTCTGAGATGGCATTGCCCTGCAGTTTTGTATTTCCGTGGCAGAAAGCTTACCAAATCTGGTGTTTTTGG
>OZ026608.1:3568449-3613449 GCA_964020085.1 Micromussa lordhowensis | reverse complement strand
TAGTCCGTGTATAGTACGTTTGAACACCTTACCCAACAACCCTATACAATGTCGATCATACAAAGTCGAGTGTTGTATAGTGCGTGTATAGTGCGTTTGAACAGGCCTTAATGTCCACGAGAGGTCCTGGGAGATTGTGATGCCGAGGTCTTTTTGTGATGCCGAGGTCTTTTCAATTTTCTTTTGTGGGTCTTTAAAGCGACTGTTTCACGGCCCAGTTTCGATGATTCAAACAAACGAGATTAATTTTGAAAACTGTTCAGCTTACTGCACTTTTCAATAACATGCGGACTCTAATAAAAAGCTCAACCGACAAATGCGTTTTTTTGCTACCGTCAATCAAATCTTCGGCGGCTCCTCCTAGCTATGTTGTCTGAACTGTGCTCGACGATTTGATTTGATTGCCGCGCGCTCGGCAGTAATCGGAAGCTGGGAGGAGCTGCCAGTGAACTTCAGAGGAAAACCAGTTAGCAGCTTTCAACTCCCCCCAGGACCCAAAAGTTAAAAGAGAATAGCTTATTAAAATAACTTGAAAAGGATTGCTTTACGCCCTCGAAGCATTCGCGCGTTTGTGCAGAACACTTTACCGAAGACAGCTTCGAACAAACTATTGCGGTAAGGAGTTTTTGTTGGGGATTCTCTTTCGAGCTTCGTCAACTTGTACTCAATGAAGACGCGGTTCTGACGATTTTTAATTTCCTGATGGAAAGTTGCAAACCGGCAATTGGACAAAAAATAACAAAGAAAACAAGCAAATAATACCCGCCGAACAGGGGTCGAGCTCCTTGGCTAATTTCCTAGTAAAATAAAGTTTGTATTTAGATCCAAAACATTCTCCAAGAATGACGCACTAACGCAGAAACGCAGCGATGTTCAAGACAACAGTGACATCACAAAGCAGAGTCTCAGTTCCACTCCTTCATTAAAGTGCGCGGTCGTTTTGGAATCGCTTTGGTGAAGACCATCGGCTCTTAATTATTTTACTCCTTTTCATGGCCCAGAAAGAAAAATTTCCCCATAAGTTTCCTCTTAAATGTTTTTTCAAACATTTCGTGGCTTTAAAATGGCTGGAGAAAAGATGTCTAAATTTTGGTTAAGGTAATTCCTTAGTATTGCATTGCGCATCCCTACTGCGCACGATTTTCGCGTCATCCGCGCGTGCACATGAGCGCGTGCACGTGCAAAACGTAAGAGATTTCCCTCAAAATAAGCTCAATAACGGAAAAAATTCTCCTTTTCTCTTAAACGAGCACGGTGACCCCCCATTTTTATTTCAGGTATTTGCCAAGACTAGTCTAATGAAGAACATATTTGAAGAGGGAAAAAAGTTTGATAGTAGAACATGATTTTTTTTTTGGAAAACAGTTCCCAACTGGGTGCATTTTGGCCAAGGCGAGGACTTCAAGTTAACCACGGAACTGTCCGAAAAAGTGCAATATCCCCGCAACCAAGCAATCAAAAACGGCTTAAATGAAGCAATACTGCTTATGTCAATAAATGAAGCTTTACTTTCAAGACAAAACTTTGTGCTTTTCAATTAACCAAGATTTAATTCTGTATGAAGGTGATTCGAACTTTGAACGCACAACTGGTAAAAATACCCCATTTTAAGAGCCTCCTGACGCGTAAACAAGCACGGTGACCCCATTTTTTTATTGCATTTTTATAATGTTCATATCATGAATGTTCATTACGCCAAGTTTCAAAAGAAGTTTGATAGTAGAACAATTTCAAGGGAATTACCTTAAGTCATCATTCTTGCAATGTAGAATTTAAAAAAAAATGGCAACGCTTTTCAGTTTTAAATACATGTTTCGACAGGAACGTCTGGCATCGTCAGTTACAACTGGAGTGAATTTGAATGTACAAGTTAATACGCAAAATTTGTACAATAGGTATTACCTGGAATAACTTACAAAACACAGTAAAAGCGTTGTCCTTTTTTAAATTTATTAGTAGCCTGCTGCTACCAAGACAATTTTTGACCGTTGCGTAGTTATTTAGCCATTGGAATAAGATGCAGAAACATTCCTCTTTTCGGATACCCGCTTCATCCGGACAGTTGATATAGTGAGCTGGTAATAGCAAAAAGTACATGAATATTTGTCAAGTTCTCACACAAAATTTGTTCACCTTTATAATCTTTCCTCTTTTAATTCTCCCCTCTGGGAAAATAAATTAGGATTAAACTTTCATGTACAGTCATATTATTGCTTTCCAGTTTTCATTTGGTAAACCATTTACTAATTAGAACTACCAAGCTAATCTCTTTTAGAAAACACAATGATTTTCATGGGGACTTTCGTTGCTTTTATATTACGTCTTACAGCAGCCGATGTTTAACGCCGATTTTCAACGCAACAATGTTGCGTTAAAAATCGATATCGTGTAACATGGCGCACAGGGCGACTTTTAATGCAACATGTTGTTGCGGCAACATGTTGCAGGTTTTTGGATTAAAAATCGACGTTAAAAACTGGCTCGTGTAACATCACGTGTATATATCCCTTAAGTATCAACCAGAGTTCCTCTGAGTATCAACTATCAGCGCAGTATTACTAACTCAAACCTTAACCCGACCTCGTCCTAAAACTAACCCTGACCCCGGAAGCTAAACAACCCCACACTTCAGTTACCTGTCTCTTAGTAAATTTCTCCTTAATTCTCTTTAAAGTGAAATTTGCGCTTCTTCCGCACCACCCACGGTCACCAAAGGATTTGATTTTGAATATCACGATAAGGTGAAGAAGAGTTCCGCTTTGCGTACAAAAACGTACGTCCAGAACGGTTTCGCGTTCCTTAAAACCACATGGTAGTAAATGCTGTGGTTAAAAATGCAAAGTGCACCTGATGAAGGTGTCATCAGACGTCACTGACACTTGATCCAGTAACGGGTAAATGTAAAAACGCCCTCTTTTTTAAGCCAAGAAACCTCCCTTGTATCCTGCCCTTTCGATTTGTTTCACTTTTTCATGGCAAGAAGGGAACAGAAATCATCTCAAAGTAATTTAAAGCAACCGCTTTGCCATTAGAATGTTTGACCTTTATCATAAATTTTTGAGTATCTGATTGGAAGATTGAAATTAAATTAACCGTAACCATAGCAAAATAACGTAACTGAGCGAAACATCGCCTTGGAAACACCCATTTACTTTGATCAAAATGATAAACACCGTTTTTGATTCTCCGCTCAGTGATCAGTTTCAAAACACCTTTGATGCTTTTATCAAAGGTATCAAAAGGCAAAGGTGATGCTAAATGCAAACAAACTCAACCAGATACCTGTTCGATTCCTACAAAGGCTGTCATCATTAACCTGCGCAAATGTTTGTCTAATTAATTTAATTTTGATCAATTTGATTGAATTAAAGGTACGAAAGCACGAGGAAGCGCTTTTCTCTCGTTAATGTCCTCGCTATGCAAAGTGAGTGCCACAACTCCTGCAACTCCAAGGAAAGCCTATTGTGATAGCTGGCCACGGGTGTGTTCAAAACACGAAATGACGAAATGGCACTACCGGTAAGATGGGATACGGGTGTCTGTAAGGGTTAACCTGTACAATCATTGAGAGCTCACTTCTGTCGAGTCGGTGATATTTAAGCTAACCTGAGCTCTATTTAGGCTAACCGGAGCGCTATTTGAGCAAACCGTAGTGCCATTCCGTGCCCGCTGGTCACACCCCGTTCTAACTATTCGCGGATCTTGGTGTCGCTCTGAAAATTAATCAACCTCGTTCCCAGGGTCTCTCATCTTACCGCCGCGGTAAGATGAGAGACCCTGGGAACGAGGTTGAAAATTAATTTGTAAGTGTCAACTGATTAACAGTTTCATCACTTTACTGATTTAAGCAAGCTAAGGGCTAGCGGCTGTTCTCTTCCCTCAAAACAAGAAACAAGATGAGGGAAATTATTTCTCTGTAGGATATGCAGTGGAGAAATATGGATCAGGGGTTGGAGAAAATTTTGAATGACATCCAGACGGAATTCGCTAACATAATTCGCAAACGAAGGAGACTGAATAAAGCCACACTGCGCCAGGGGAATATTCAAACGGCGTTTTCACTCTGAAAATGCATCAAATGTTTTCCGTCCACACAACGCCAGAGACATTTGAAAACGTGACAATCACCGGTCATATTGGATTTGTGTTTAAGGAAAGCTCGGTCAGGGAAATCACGATTATCGTGACGTCATCGTTTTCGAAAAGCTCCGTTTTCAAAATGATTTCCGTCCACACTAAAATGGACAGCTGGCGTTTTCAAATTCTTCCGGTTTGAACAGCGTTTTCGAAAGGCTCCGTTTTCGCGACGGATTGGTGCGGAAGGCAGGCCTAACCTTAGAAATAAAGTTCTCCGGCGTAGTGTTGGCGGGGCCTAAGGTTCTTTGAGCAGTGCAATTAATATGCGTTCCTTTGTTTTGACAACAACAGAAGTAGTAGCAGAAGACACAAATTTAGCGCCATTTAGCTGTGAAGTAAGATTTTTTTGGTACTCAAAAAAATGTTCAATCTTCTCGTCTCTCTATAACTTGGAAGTTACGCTGTTAACTAGGCAAAGATCTATGCAGCTAAACATCGACCTGGAGAAAACGTGTGCTCTTTTCACGTTTATAAACAGAAAGTAAAACAGGTGTGAAGAGAGCATGACTAGATCCCCCAGAGGGGGGGGGGGGGGGGAACTCCCATGTGAAAAGGTCGAGGATGCCCGTCGTCTCAATTACATGGCTTAGGGGTGTAAATCAAGGATTTTGGTCTCATTCAGAGACGAAACGCCACCATTTGTAGCTGTCAACGTATCTTTTAGGGTGCACTCAAAGAGAACTTAAAATCCCTCCAATTTCCAGGCTCGATTTCCGCTGCTCTCTCGAGTCCCTCCTTTCCCGAACAGCGGCTGATAATCGAGCCTATTCTATTTTACGTGGTATCTTTTAGGGGTCAAATAGAGCTTGAGCCGGCAACACCCAAATTGGTCTCCTTTAGGGGCTTAATTCAAATTAACCTGTATCTGGCAGCAAAAGGTTGGATTCCCATTTCACTCCCCAACCTCTGCTCTCCACCAAACCCCTACACAAATCACTCACATGCAATACCGTTATACTGAACTTCAGATAGACTGTAATTGCCATACAAATACCAGTTTGCTATATCACCGTCACCGCTAACTATTAACATTAATTTACAATTTAAAGATAAAAAAAAACTAACTATATCTACCATTAATTTAAAAGTATATCATCTTCTATTAAATTCTCAACCTCGGATAATGCAATTCTAGCTTTCTGATTGTTTCACTAGATCTCGGTTACCAGCCATTATACCTGCGTTTGACCTTATATGGAAATGAATGCGGCAAATGTCGCTCAGCATAAAATTTTCAGCATTTCGTTTTGGCGCCCGGAAGTCACATCAGTTTCCGGACGTTTCTTAGACTTTAATAAAATTTAGCAAAACCGAAGGTTGAGAATTTAATAAAACAATTATTCCATTCGCGCTTGTTGGATACGAGATTGGTTATAGCCATCTCATATCCAATGCACGCTCATGGAATAATTCTTAAATATGTATATCTCGACTTATGAAAAATAAATAGGAGCACGTTCTTTGTAGTATGGGTGACTTGGAAAATCCAAAATTTTGTTACAGTCATAAAAAGTTCTCAGTTGATTGTCGAAACCAGCTTTGAAAGCTAGGCCAATTCCACCTCTGGATGTATGATTTCACATCAAATGCAGAACCTGGAAAAGTAATAAGAGGCATATATGAGTATATTTGTATAGATCCTGACATTCAGAATTAGATGCACTTTTTGTTGTCCAATTCAATATAGAAACTAAAACAAAACTCTTTGTTCATAACTGAAAGGAAAAATCTCATTCACGCCCACACGAAACGTTATTACCTTATCATTATTATATCTCTCAGTTACTACGCGTGCTATGATTGGTCAATTTAGCGGGCCGTGTATTCTACTGTATGGCCCACTAAAACTTAAAGCTTCTTTTGTTGCCAAAAAGTTTCGTGATTTATCGCCAAGTGTTCTCAACTTTTATAACAAGTAAAAGTTTAAAACTTTCTTTTACTGTAAATTGTGTATTCAAACGTGCTAACGACTTAACAACAATTTCAAATTAACTTGTTTTGATTTCTGATGTGCGTCAGAAATTTGAAGCCTCTCCACATGAATAGAAATTGTCCCCGAACCCGTTAGACACACAGTATTACATTGTATTACAGTACACATTGTGGAATGAGTTGAGCTCCCCCCTTAAATTAAGCGAACCTCTTCTAGTTTTTAAATGGAAGCTCAAAGCGTTTCTTTTTAAAGAGTCTTTAATTTGTACATAGTATCATAGCATCTTTTTAGTTTGTATCTTATTATGTAGTAGTTATATTTTATTTATTTATTTTTTTGTTAGCTTATATCTTAGTTGTTACGGTAGGTTGTTGTCCCTGAAAAGTCCCTATGGGGAGTGGTCAATAAATATTGTATTGTATTGTACAGTAGATTTAATAAAAGTAAATATCTTACTAACCTCATTTTCTTGGTCTGTATTGTAAGTTAGGGATCCTTGTTTTGTCCTTTCGATTATAGCCCATGCACTTAAGCCATAAATTCGAAGGGAGAAAAACTTGGTCCGTAACTTACAGTACAGACCTTGAACTCGGCTAGTAAGAGGTATATGTAAAACTCTTGACATTAACTACTTGCCTGGGTTGATAAATCACTATTCAGTGGATTGTGATATATGTTCTGTTATAACATAGACAGCACCCTGTGCACTCAAGAAATGTACCCAGTACTCAAGAAATGTAGAAAACACTCGCCTGCGGCTTGTGTTTTCTACATTTCCCTCGTGTTCTCAAATGCCCGTTGTGTTTTATCACAGTGTAATACACGGCTTAGGCTTCTTTATTTGTCAATTAACAATTATCCAATGGATAGCGATTTATCTGGTGGGTAGTGTTGCCCTGCCTTCAAACAACCAAGGCCTGGCATTTGTTATAGACCCACAGGCAACTAGGAAACCCTGAAAATGAAACAAAAGCCCTACTGTTTTTTAATCACCCACCTGACTTCTCCTGCTAAGAATTTGGGAAAATTTACTTCCTTAATCAACTAGATAAGGTGCTAACCATGCTAAACCATCTTCTGTTCGACCTATGAAAAAGAAAACAAAACAATTAATAGAGAAAATTGGGCAGGTGACTACATAACTTCTAATAAGTCAGGCAAGTCAAGAAGTCACTTTTAGAATTTAAATATCTTTCAACATTCAATCAACATGAGGTCCAACGCAGGGCCAAGGTTTGAGACTTAAGTTTATCAACTTTGAGTTGATATTAATGGATATAGTCAGGGTTCGCACGCACCTTGAAAGTCCTTGAAAGTCCTTGAATTTGAAAATCAAAATTCAAGGCCTTGAAAGTCAGTGAAGAGTACATTGGGTCTTTGAAAAACCTTGAAATTTGCTGTTTGACTGTTTTCACTTAGTGGAAGAACTAGAAAAGACTGACACTAGAACAAATCTGGCAGTTAGCCCTTAAACCCGATCATCTAGTATCACATTCTCATGGCATTTTTTACTAGATGGAGTGCTTGAAAAATTGGAATTACGCCCTGGAATATCCTTGAAAAGTCCTTGAAGTTTTAGTTCCAAAAAGAGTACGAACCCTGTATAGTGCTTAACTTGCCCACCATCACAATTTCTTCAGAATTTCTAAGTTGAAAACTTTTGAATGAAAACCAAAAATCCGGCCATCCTGAGCATAATAATATTGAGGCTAACCACAACTTTTAAGACTTCAGTTCTGCAGTCTGCATTTGAAGCAGACCTCTCTAAACTGCATTTTTGAACTAATATATCAAACACGAGTGACAGTGTTTCATCGGGATATCCAAACACTGAGAAGAGAGTTGAAAACACGACGCGCAGCGGAGTATTTTTGACAAAATTCGAGGTGTTTGGATAGCCGATGAAACACTGTCTCGAGTGTTTGATATATCTTCTCAATTGAAACAAAAACTAAGGAGAAAATCGAGAGGTAAAATCGTCAAAATCTATGCTAATTAAGACCGGGTATCAAAACCTCCTTCACGGTTGTGATTTTCTTTGTTTTAGCTTGATGAATTATTAATGAGTTTGAGAAGGGTGGTGGAAGTATTGACAGAAGTTGCTTACCTCTAGGATGGTATTCACATCCTATCCATCCCTTGTATCCTAATTTTGCTATTTGATGGAATATGTAAGGATAGTTGATTTCACCATCTGCATCAGGTTCATTCCGTGATGGAACTTGGCTTATTTGAATATGTCCTGGAAAGATATAGTTTCATAGTAAAAGACAAAACTGTAAGAAATTGCACACACTATCAATGGCTTTTGACACAAAACTTAAGAAACAACATTTTGGACAGCTTCTTTTTAATTTTTATTCTGAAGTACTTTTATTTCCACCACAGTTTTATATTTTTTTCTTTTTGCATGAGATTTTAATTTCATCTTAGTGTTTTTTTTGTATTGAAACTGTAGTTAATTAGAAAGTGCATGAAAAAAATTGAAACTTCAAGATAAAAAGAAAAAAAAAAACAAAAACAAAAGAAAATTCATTGCTTTTTTACCAACATAAGGCATGGAGTCAATCAGAGTTTGAGTCAAATTCCCAGCTGTTCGTTGCTGATGATATAAGTCCTGTCAAAGAAGGTCAGGAGTGAACAAGTTACAAAATTATTGTACATTAACTATAAGTTTCTATATTTCAATGACATCTGAAGTGCTGAAGAACATTGATTAATTGTGTAACTGTTCAAGCCCTTCTTCAAACATTGATTGAATAAGTCATCACTGTACGTTTAACAAGATAATTTGGTTTTATCAACTGAGTTGATAATGTGAATTGGCCACTGTGAAGAGATTCAAAAGCTGATGTTTCAAACGTTAGCCCTTCATCAAAGCGATGTTTAACAAGGTTTCCAAAATGATATTACTTAGAGGTGGTCTTTTTTCTTAGGGTCTGACATTTAGGGTTTATACCAACAAATGCAAAATTTCATGCAAAATAGTTGGTATGGACAAGACGGTGTAATGCTGTGCGGCGCCCTTGAGTTGTCGTAATCCCTTCTCATCTCAAAACACTAATACCCCCTACTCCCTCTCTGATTTAGGAGTGAAAAACAGACTGCAAGAGTCAACGGTCACCCTAAATACATCATTATCTATTATTATCAAAACTGATTTTTTACAGTCAAAATTTTCTTGAAATAAGTATATAGCTGGGAACTTCAGGGTTTAATATTCAGAACCAAAAAGAATATAATTCTATTTGGCAGAAAGATTTCTGATCACGTACCAGTAGGAGTTTCATGTTATTGTGATCCACTTTCTTGATCAAATCAATTGCTATTAGAAAGGCATGTGAATAAATTAAAGCAACTTACAACCAGAATTAATAATATATACCTGAGTAATACATGAAACACAATAAGACAAAGCAAAAATAAATAAATAAATACAGGGTTGTCAAAATAAGATGGCAACCCGCACATTTCACCGGCTATTTTGAATATTGCCTCGGTTACTCCAAATGTTAGTAGGTCAGTTCTACATGGAAATAGCCACTTACTCTTTCGATGAAACCTACTACTAAAAAACCTAATGACAACCCTGGAATAAATAAATAAAATACCTTGCTGCGTGTGGGTCAAAAAATATCCTGGAATTGTGCTGATTGGCTCTACTAAAAGAGTGATTCCACACTGGAACAATGATAAACCATAACTCAATTTTAAACACTACAACAAAGACTGAAAATCAAAAGAAAATGGTAAATGTACAAATGTCACAACCTGTAGGAGTTGTATAGGCCTGTCAAACCCATTTTACACACAAACAAATTACATGTATCCTATTGACCAAAATGGCCAAAGCAATGTGAGGGGGGCAATGGGATCTTCGGTTAAACGGCTGCCAAGCAGACTATGAAAAGCTAAAGATAACATCAAAGCAAAACACTATTTTCTCAAATATCTTGTGGACCATCGAGTTTTCATAGCTCGATTGTCTCTCTCCTCTTTGTCGCAGGAACAACATTGCGCTCACTCTCTCCATTCTTCTGGAATAACAGCAAAGGAGAGTCACTGTAGTTGTAAAATAAAGTAGTTTGGTTGTAAAATACGGCTGCCATTGTGCCAAAACAAATGAAAATTCTGGCAAATGAATATTCTGACAATGGTTGCAATTAAAAAACAACTTCAGAGTGTGGTGTTTCTTTTATTTAAACACTGAGAAATTAGCTGAAATCATTTTATTGTACAATTTTTTCTAGTTTCACATTGCTATAGGTCTGTGGAGCTGATTTACAAAAAATTTTTTTTAGACTAAAATGAGTTCTGCACTAACAAGGGAATTAATACACAGAAAGAACTTCGGAAAGTAAAACAAGTTTAGACATATAAAAATCAAATAACAGAAAGAGAGATTTTGAAGCCTACCAAAGCTTTGTCATTTGTCAATGAGGGCTTCTATTTCGGTTTTGAACAAAATTCATTGCGGTTTTATGGTTTTGGGCGATTTTTTGCACAGTTTTTTGCTTTCTAATAGGCCCCTAAGCCCTAGTCCAATACCATATTTCAGACCAAAATGGCTAAAAACATCCATATAATGGAGTACCCTCTCCCCTAGGCTTGTCACACAATATTTACATAACTTGTAATATCAGGGCTAAATCATTACAACATTTCTCCAGTCAGACGAACAAAAGTTGGTACACCCAGACTACGACAATTATTACTGTGTTACCTCTTGGAGTCTTTGAGCAGCATATTTCATATTCCTAATGTACGTCTCCTCCCACAACACTGCTAACTTGTTATCTGTTTTATCAACACTGCCAGGGTAAACACCAGCCAACACATGTAATCTGAAGGATAGGATGCATATAATTAACAATTATTCCACAAGCTCATGTTGAATATGGGACGGTAGATAGCCAATGAGGCGCATAGCACCGAGTTGGCTATAATCATCTCATATCCAACAAGGGCAAGTGGAATAATTGTTTTATTAAAAATGCCGCAAAAACAGAGCAAACTAAACTTAAAAGAACAAACAAAAAAGGCCTCAAAAAAATCATGCATACGCTTACCATATTTGTAGAGCATGGTATAATGGCTCATAGCCCATGATGGCTAAGCCAATGAAAACTCTTGAATCGCATTATGCAATGCAATGATCCAGTTTTGAATAATTGCATACATCAAGCAGTCAAGAGAATTTTTCTGACAGGTCAGTCCCCAGATCCTCATGGTCTCAAATCTTCCCCCTGCTTTACAAACCTCTGAGATTTGACTTGAAAAAGTTAATACCGGTAGTTTACTTGTCGCTTGAGTGTGAACTGGAAGCTTGTGTTACGTCATCGGTATGCAGTCATTTGGAAAATATATATTGCTGTGCACCAAGTGTACAAAAGGAAAGCAAGCAAGAGCCCCAATACAAGGATCCTAACCGTTATGTTTGTCACATGTTCTCATTAATTTAGGGAGTAGAGGACTTGTTTCATGAAGTAGATGACTGCAACCGATTTGCATGACCAAGGGACAAGCCTCTAGGGAGATCTAAGGGTATGGTCTCCCAGAAAATCTTGAAATTTTGAGGCTCTGAAATGCGATATAACCCATTGACTCCTGTGCCGCCCGTAACCGGCTGTGACGTGCATTGGCCTTTGTTCCACTTCTGAGGTCAACACCTTTGACCAAAGTTGGCATCATCTATACTCAAGTTTCCTCGCGCTGGTGCTATATGGTGCAGAGGCGCGTCCCCCAGGTGGCGGATGGGGGAACCCTCCCTTGAGGGGGGTTGCACCTGAATAATATGGAATAGGGATATGGAGAGGGACAACTCTGATTCCAAACACGGGTAGATGGAGCTCGTCAGCCTGGGTAGGCAGTCTGTCTAGGAGAAGGAAAACTCTGATTCCAAACCATGGGTAGATGGAGCTCTTTAGCCTTGGAAGGCAGTATTTACGTCTAGGAGAAGGAAAACTCTAATCTCAAACCAACTGGTCCTCCAGGTTGGGGTTGGACATGGGGCTAACATCCCTATTCCGGAAAAAAACCTATGTTATGGAAACGGCAACAGAGGAAATCAACACTACTGGGTGTGATAGGCTTCTAGAGTCATCGCAAGATACTCATATGAACGTCAATGGTGAAAGCCGCAAGGAAACCAACGACAGGAAGATGGAAGTCTTGAACACCAAAACTAAGACCAGAATTGGATTTTGGAATGTGAGGACAATGTATGAGACAGGAAAGCTGGCCCAAGTTAAAGCAGAGATGAGAAGATATAATCTACGCATTCTTGGAATTAGCGAGAGCAGATGGATATAAGGCTCAGGCAGGTATAAAACCAGCACATACTCAAGTTTCGCAGGAGGAAAAGATCTTTCTAATGATACCCAGATCAGAGTGATGCGCAATGGAGCCTGAGATATGCATGAAGATGCTCAGAAATTTGAGTGAAAAATGTAGAGCAAAATTTCCTGCAACTACACTTATCTACTCCATGGCAAAAATTGCCAGTCTCGATGATGCTTTCTCAGAAATTTTTGAACTGGAAGCATGCCCAGTAGAAGGTCAATCACTGCTGCAAAAAGATAAGAAAAGGAAAAAAAGGAAAGGTGCAACAAAAATTAAAAAAACCTAAAGACATAGGTCACTTTCTCATCCAGAAACTCCAAACTTTGATTTCTGTGCATGTCCTTCTTTTTTGAGTAGATTGGAGCTAATTTGGCTCATCTCCAAGCTAAAAATCTCCCAAATGTCCCAAAAATGTGTTTTTAGCAAAAAGCTCTGGGAGTCAATGTATTCTATAGGAGATGCTTCCTTAAAAAAAGACTAATTTTTAGAAAAGATAAAAATTCCATGAATATTAATTTTTATCCTACAGCCTTAGCGTAATTGAAAATGCATGCAACACCCCGACCCCATCTCTCTGTGTAGCTATACCCTCGACTGTCAAGTCAAGGTTCAGTCACGTTCTAAAAAAGCTGTGTTTTCCCTAATTTGTCCTTTTTACAACTTACATGCACATTGTTTCACGGAAAGTAGCTGTTTTTTTTAGCTGGCAGCCGCCACTTAATGAGAACCCTGCATAAGAAATTTATATTACCTTGAACACTTAACAGCTTCAGCATATTTAATAGATAATTCTAAACATTGTTTAAATTCTTCTTCTCTACCAGGGACTGCAGCAAGTCCTTTGGAACTTCCTAAGAGGGAAAACACTACACTGTGAATTCCTTGCTTACAAGTGTCCCCCAATATTATAGAGATGTTAAATATACATGAGAAGCACCAGTATTTAGTTGAAAACCTAACTTTATTAATATATAATTTCTTTTAGACATTAAGAAGAAGATTTTAATTAAGAAGGAATGCCAGTACAATCTCAGGCAGACACTTGCTAGAAGATATATTTAATGACTGTAGAAATTTATGAGCCAGTAATTTAGGAGAGCTATTGGATCATGTCTACTGTGGGTAGTCTCGATCGCTATGTTGGTCGAGATATCGGTCGAGTGTCGACTGACACTCGACCGATATATCGACAGTGAGTCGGTCAATAGTCGGTTGAGAGTCGGTCGATAGCGGGTCAACACTTGGGTAATAGTTGGTCGATATATATCGGCTGAGATGTGCGTCGGCCGATATAGTTTTTAGTTCACCGATACCCCGCTGATACTTTGCCGACACTTCGCCGATACTTCACCGATACTTCACTGACACTTCACTGAGTATTGGTCGACTACTGGTCGAACAAAAAGCTTCCGACATGTTGGTCGATATATCGGTCAATAGTTGATCATGTTACTGCTGCAAAGTTCATGGCCGCCAGCTTAGTGGGTAAGCTCATGCACACACAAAAAACTGATCCGCTATACCAACCTACCACCCACCGACTATCGACCAGCTAGCGACCGAGTTCGAGTGACTCTCAACTGACTGTCGATCGAGAGATTTCGACCGACACATGCCTGATATTTGCGCGACAGTTCACCGATATGTCACCAACACTTGACCGATATCTCACCGAAATTTTACCAATACTCGATCGCGATGCGTCTGTGCAATATCGACCGATAGTCGGTCGCTACATCAACCAAACACCAACCGACTATCGACCGGGTGTCGACCGAGTGTGGACCAAGTGTCGACCGACTCTCAGTCGATATATATTGGTTGAGTGTCAACCGACAATCGACCGACATATCGACTGACATAACGGTCGACAATACCTACAGAGCTATTTAGGCTGACTGGCAAGTGAGCCATAAAAGCCATGCAAGTTGTACCAGCCAGTGATCCCTCCTATCTCTAAGGGTGACCACAAGCCAACAAAATTTCTGGGGGGGGGGGAGGGGTTGGGAGCTATTCGGGCTGACCAGGCACTATCCAGTTATATCCAGGCTTAACGGACTGTAATATTTAGGATAACCAGAATGGTTTGCATGACTCGCACATCTATACAGTCAAATATTCATATTATATTTGAAGAATTTGTTATAATCCTAACAAACCCTGACAGGAAATTGGCTCTCACTTCTTTACACCTACCATCAAAAGCATTCATGTGTACTTGTTCTATTTGCACACTTTCTCTGATGTTGATTAATTCATCGATAGGGATATCCAGTGGAAAGCCTGATTCTACACCCTTGAAACCTGAATCAAACTGGCAGTTTGAGTTGAATGAATTACATATGACTGAATAAAGGAAGAAGTATAATAAAAATCTTGAATAAACGAAATATGAAAACTACACAAATGAACCAAAGGAAAATAAAAGTAACTGATTAATCAAAAAGAAAAGGCTACATAATGAATGAATGTATGAGTGGATAGAAAATGAAATTAATTGAAAAGAAGGGAAAATTAAAAAAAAAAGAAAAAGAAATGGCTAACTAATAAATAATAGAAAAGTAACAATAAAGAATTGAAAAATGGAAGAAAAATGTTATGCCAATTAAATTTAAAGGAGAATGTTCAAAGTTCGGAGACAAAGGGTTTCCATTACCATTTGATTTATTAAATTTAAGTCTTTTAATTTATTTATAAACTTTTTGTTTTTTAAGCTTATATCTTTCTTTTCAAGAGTACATCGCATGGATGTCGGAAAGGCACAAAAATTCGATTGCGATATTATGCGAAAATACGTACACACCAAAGTTCTTTACCTGCATTTTTCGCCGCTTGATATCTATGAAGGAAGTTATCGTGTTCTAAAAAACAAAATGACAAATTCGCTGCAAATTTTAGAGCCATGTTTTCTTCTCGTGTTGATAATTATTTCCCAAGGGGTAGAGACGGGCTCATTTGCGCCACGAAAGTGAGGTAGCCGTTGACGTCATTCACCACCATACTTGGTAAAATTTATCACAACAAAGGCCATGGTAACGCAAAGCTAATGACGAAGGTCATGCATTCTAACGTTGTTTAGAAGTCAATTCTTCGCGGAAAAAATTCCACAAGGACCTCTTTACAGTCTTTCAAAATGGCTCTTTTGAACAGAAAGCTTAAAGACAAGGACGTCGATCATCTCCCATTGATCGAGAAACCCGAAAAAGTTGTGGTAGATCTCGATGAAGAAGACGACGAAAGTGAAGATGTTTTTGCCCACCATGGAATCACTTTGTGGGTGTCCGACGCTGTGATCATGATCATCCAACATGTGCAGATTTTTGCGCTGATGTTGGCGATGGGCGAACGCTGGGGTTATCCAAGACAGTTTGTGAAATATGCTTCGTTTACATTTCTTTTTAACCTGGACATTTGGGAGTTTGTGAAAGTTACTTTCGAAGCTTACACTGGGCCGCCAAACCTTGACACTTTTATTCCTTCAGAGAGCATCGGTGTCAATTATGGATACTATTTGATCGGGTGGACTATTGGTATTGCCGTTGTTGGTTGTGGATTTTTAATAACTTACGCTGTTTTCCTCTATCGAAAGCCGTTATATTTGCTGCTTCACGTTGCCAGAATGAAACGCATTTTCAGTGTTTTTATCCAGCTCGTAAGCTTGCCTGTTGGTACTGCATACGCTCGCGTGTTCCACTGCCGAAGTGATGGAGTATGGAACGTGGAAAATAGCGTACAGTGCTACTCTATAGACAGCTTAGAACACTCTTTGTTTGTCAGTATTGCCATTTTAGTGGCAATCCTTCTGTTTTTGGCGTACCCAATAAACATGATCAGGAAAATAAGAGGCCAAGTTATTTGCTACAGTGAAGAGAAACACGAAGGATACCTGCAGCTGAAAGAGTCTGAATACAATCAAGGACTTGACATTTTGTGGGCGGTCGGACAGTTCCATCTCTTCTCATCTTTCCGCCGGCTATGGATCTATTACAGGCCCATTATGCTTCTACTTAAACTTTGCCTTGTTTCCTATTTTGCAACTTTTCTGCTCTTCACTGAGAACAATCCAGAGAGACTTACAATGGGAGAGAAACTGCTCATAAACATTCCAATTTTCATGTTCTTTTTCCTGGTGTTGTTTGGTTTGTTTTCTTCGGGGCTGGCTCGGCCACCTCTCAGTGCCTTCAGGGCTTTTACACGCTGGTGTTGCTGGAAGGGGATATCTCGACTGTTGCATGTTCTTTTCAACATCACTCCAACATGGGTAGTAGCAAAGTTCTTTTTAGTTTTACTGGCTGTCGGTGTGTTTACCATCGATCATTTGGGCGGAGGAATGGGAGCACTGTTGTCTATGTTAAGTCTTATAATGGTCCGAAGTCTCCCATTCCGTGTGTCATCATTCAACTTCATGATCTTGTTTTGCTTGGCTGTCAATATAAGTAATGCCTATGTGGGCTGCATGGTTGAGATGTTCAACAACAGTGAAACAGTGAATGCCTTCTTTGCGCCACCCATTCCATTAACCATCCTAACATGGGTGAACATATCTTGGGCATGTGTTGTAGTCTTGTGGATGGTCTATCTGTTGCTGCGGTACATGCATGTCATATTTCCAAAGCAACCTCTGTGGCCCATGCTGAGTACTGATGGAAAAAGCAACATTAGTGAGGAAACTAAGAAGTACATGCGAGCTGTGCTCAGGGGACGTCACACTTTGGAGAAAGCACTTTCAAGTACTCCTATCTTCGCACCAGTGCATGAATTGGAAAGGCAGATTCACATCATCAATGCATATTGCCGAGAAGCAGAATATATGGATGACCCAACTTTTGATTCGTTGTGGGACCTTCTTGATGAGCTCATTGAAGCCCACAGAACCTTGGCACCTCACTCACTGTTTTCACAGTCTGCGAAAAAGACAATCCGTGAGACAGCCAAGGAGTTCATGACCATGATGCCACAGATGAGAAAGAGGCTTGATCAGCGAGAATATGACTTCATTCTTATGGATCCAATGAAGAAACGCATGCTTTTGAAAATGTATGTGTTGGGAACATTTGTGAATGGACGAATGGATAAAGTCAAACAGGATGTGGAACAGAAAGTTTATAAGGCTCTGAAGGAGGCTGAAAATCAGAAGACTCCATCAAGTCTGTATGGCAGCTCAGTTGCATTTGAATGGGATAGCATGATAGACATGGCAGGTCCTTATACAACATTTGACACAATGAGAACCACGTCAAGCACAGGGAGCCGGCCAGGAACTGGATTTTCTGTTGGTTCACGGCCAGATAGTGTTGAGAAGCTACTGGATGCAGTGGATGACTGGGAAGAAGGACAAGAAGCAGCCAGTAGAAAAAAGAAAGTTTCTGTTGCGTCAATGCCATTAATTGAGGAGCATCCTTCATCTTCATTAGGTAAGCTACATCTGAAACTGTGTACTGTCACCAAAGTGAACCTTGGCCTACAAAGTTACTTGCTGAGGGTACAGTTGCTCAATATACATTAGTACTTTGAACTCTGGGTGAAAAGACATGTTACTATCACAGTCTGTTCCCTGACCCCCCCCCCCCCCCCCCCCACACCCAGGAGTATAAAATAGGTGCCAAAAAAATTTGGGCCATCTCTGTCACAAAAATGCAAGTTTGGGTCAAACACAAGGGCAACCACCCTTAACAGCCTGGTGGCACTGGGCAATTTTTTTTTTGCAGCTTCTAGACCTCACAATGTAATTATTGTAATGCAAAATATTTGGCAGTGTTACAGTCCCTGAAACGAACATGTCTCACACTGCACCAACAATTGCACAAGTTTATTGAAGTGAATTACTACTTTTCATAAGGATTGTAGCTACAGCAATATATGTTACAAAAAAAAAAAAAACATTAGATGGGTGTCAACCAGAGCATCGTCTTGTGCAGGTTGTTTGGCAGCAGTGCAACAGAAATATTTTGGGACAAGTTCAACAACACATTGCTTAGTGTCAGGTAACAGCACTGTGAGGTCCAGAGTTCTGCGTACTAGCCATGAGACTGCTACATTTCACAGTCACTGCTACAGTTTTAAGTAAAATAACATATATTTCCTTGGGTTGCAGGATCTACAGGTTCGTCAGCTCCCCTTCCTGGCCAAGTAACTTATAATGATGATCAGAGGCGACCTAGAAGTGGTGGACGCTCATCACTTCTTAACCAGCAAGTAAGAGATGGATCAACCAGTTCAACAGCATTAATTGGGGACAGTTCTGCCACAGAACAGCCTAGTACGTCAGGGTCACAGTCATCACTGAGAAGTACTGATGATCGGAAGCCGTTGTTATAGCACAAAATATAGTTGCAGTGTAAATATGTTAGGATAACCTAAAAAAAAGGACATCAAACACCACCAACAAAGTAAACATACATGTACATGGTAAAAATGCAGTTTACAACATAGCGCATACACTGGTCCTAATTCCTATTGAGCCATCTGATAAAAATCTATTATTTTATGCACGGCCATGTGTAAATAACATGACATGTGCAGTTTCATTTTAGCTGCAAAATTTCCATCGAGTTTAGCTGCGAATTGCATTTGTTAAAGTGTCGGCAATGTGAACATCAATCTGAACAATCCAACCCAACTTCGAGTCAAGCTGATACGGTTAATTTTGACTTTTTTGTCTACATTTTCATTGAGTATTTTGATTTTCTTTGCCTACATTTTCATCAATTTGAAGAAGTGAATTTTTCATTGACAATTTTGGGACCAAATGAAGTGTTCTTGTTCAACTGTTGCTCAACTGATCGTGACGTGTTTTTAACCAGGGAATAGGATCCTTTGTTTTCCTTCACCGTGTCATTGTTGCCATAGCAACAGATGTAAATAGACAAAATCATTTCCAAGTTGCCCGTGTTTCAAACCAGGTCATCATTACTTGCGAAAAATCTGAGACCAAAAAAGTGCCTGAAAATAAAACTGTGCAAATATTTTTAAGCGTCCGAAATATTTACAATACAGTATAAAACTTTCAAATAGCTCCAAAGCTTAGTTTTCTGTATAGAGTGAACATTTTCATAGATGTTGTTTCAGCAGTGTCCAAAATTTTTTACGAAAATTATGAGATAAAAACTGTTCGAAAAGTAAACGTCTGAAATTTTTTTTGCAAGTACATGTAATGTAGTTGTAAAATCTTTCAGGTGAAAACAAACCTGTTTCATTCCAAAAACAAGTTTTTTTTTCAATGAAAATGAATCCCAGGAGATTAAAACCTCATTGCACTTCTCAAACTCATTAATAATTCATCAAGTTGAAAGAAAGAAAATCACCACTGAAGTAGGTTTGGATACCCGGTGTTAATTAGCATAGATTTAGACGATTTTACTTCATTTACTCCTTAGTTTTTATTTTGATTGAGAACATATATCAAACACTTGAGACAGTGTTTCATCGGCTATCCAAACACCTCGAATTTCATCAAAAATACTCTGCTGTGGGTGTCATATTTTCAACTCTCTTCTCGGTGTTTGGATATCCTGATGACACACTGTCTCTCATGTTTGATATATTACTTGAAAGGTTGTGCATCAGTAGCAGTCTGTGTAAGGAAGTTTTGAAAAGCCATTTTGATAATGGAGCCCACATACAAATTCTCACTATTGAAGTTCATACGTATCCTAGAGTATTGTAACAAGAATTTACATAATGAAAACTGATGATGAAAATGATGAAAATTGAGGGACTTTTTTATATTTGCTATTTTAGGTGGCTAGGGATATCTGCTTGTAAATAACTGTATGTATTTTTGATACTCCACAAGGTTTACCATACTTTATTTAAATATTTCATTATTTATGAATTCAATATTTCACTAGAGCTTTAGGTAAGAAGTTGATTGAAAGCCAGTGGTTCCAAACTTTTTGAAAGTTTTGTACTATTACTTTTATAAGGGCATAAAAATCTTCTTTTCTTGAATCTTCAATGCTTAGATAACCTGTGAACAACTTTCCTAGTTCAGTATACAGTGAAAACAAAGGAAACCACATCACCTGATCTATGCTCTATCGTGGAGACTGTCCACAGATTAAGGGTTGGGTAACTTGGTAACAGAGGTTTTTCTTATTCTTTCGCCCACTGATGCCATAAAGCCTTTGCAGCAGTTGGCAGTCATAGCTCAGTGATTGGTTTCTGCTGTTTTGCTGCCCAAATTTTATTGGGAAAAGTGAAGAGAAACCCACCATAAATTAGCACTCTAGAATTTACCGCATATATTATATTTTATATGTTATTTTTGTATATAATTATAGAACATGTTAATAAAGTTAGATTTGCTTTGTATTTTTGTAAATGTTCATTGCTTGACATGAAACAAGAACAATAATAGTAAGAATAATAATAATTAATAATAATAATAATAATAATAATAATAATAATAAATGATTATAATAATATAAACCAGAAGCTTATCAGTTTTTAAGCAAAAGAGCACTTTTTCCGTGTTTATATAGCCTCATATAAACACGAGAAGGGTTGGGAGAATTTTAGACAGTTATGCAAGCCCGAGACGTAGTAGAGGGTTTGCATAATATTCAAGAATTCTCCCAACCCTCCAAGTGTTTAGATGAGGCTATATAAACATGGAAAAAAGTGCTCTATTGCTGTTATAAGATAATTCTAAAAAATTTGTGCAAATCTGAAACATCACAACCGTGTTTACATACCCTCATCTAAACACACCTATTGACCAATGAAAGTGCACATAGCGGCTCAATTATTTTATAAAAACATATTTAACAAGGGTAAACTTTTCAGCAAATGCTGTTATCAAAGGGTGCCCAGGGCAACTAACTATAGAAATGAAATAATGATTCTTCAGTAAAACCTATGCTCTCAAGACTTGTAGGGAACTTACATGGATGAAATATAAGTAACAGGGGGACATAACATAAATAGGGAGTGGCAACATAGTTTTACCGATATATATTGTTAAAATATAGACCATTTCCGAAATATTAAAATTCTAACTTGACTCCAAGGCTAGGGGGAATAAAACAAAATAAATCACATCGAGGTTGAGGGATTAATAATTCATTTCTTTTGTTTTATTCCCCCAAGCCTCGGAGCCATGTTAGAATTTTAATATATCGGAAATGGTCTATTAACACTTTTTTTTTAAATTCATGACACAATTTCCAGATTTTCCTCTCTGCTGCCTTTTTTCTCCCCTTTCAGCTTCAAAAAAGACCAAAAAACATAGTCAGAAACAAAATCAAAAACGCCGAAAGTCAAGTGGGCATAGATAGATAGATAGTTTATTCTGATTAAAATTGCAGCCAAAAGCTGAATTAGATTAATCGTTACAACAATGAGATCTAATAAAAATATGAGAAGAAATATAATAATATTTCTAAGTTCCCACGTAATGTAATATACACACTGATGCGTAAATCTGGGATGATTATCACAACACAAAAGTTTAGAAAAAAATGTATGACACGAACGAGAGTCGAGCTTGAAATTTCACAGGATCGAAAATTTGGCCAGTGAAATGATGCAGGAACGCGATTGGTCCAAAGTTGTTCAAGAATATCCAATCACAAACGGGAAAATTTCAAAGGCTTTCACGTCTGGTTTCCTTTGGCGTCCGCACATTTCAAATAACTACTCGCGCACAGTGAAATTCTGTTATAGTCGAAAAACTACAAAGCTGCAGTTTTCGTGATTTGTGAAGAAAATGTCTGGTCGCGGTAAAGGAGGCAAAGGTCTAGGAAAAGGAGGCGCCAAGCGTCACCGAAAGATCCTTCGTGACAACATCCAAGGCATCACCAAGCCAGCCATCCGTCGTCTTGCTCGCCGTGGCGGTGTCAAGCGAATCTCTGGCCTGATCTACGAGGAGACGCGTGGTGTTCTCAAAGTTTTCCTTGAGAACGTGATCCGTGATGCTGTGACATACACCGAGCACGCCAAGAGAAAGACTGTGACAGCCATGGATGTGGTGTACGCTCTGAAACGACAAGGCCGTACTCTGTACGGATTTGGCGGTTAGACTGCACGGTCTGCCAACACAAACAAACGGCTCCTTTAGGAGCCACAGCATATGAGAAAGTTCTGACCAACAAAACCACTTGTGATATTTCCTTGTGAAAGTAATGAACTCGGACAGAAGTGCCCGTTTCCGGGGAAAGGATTTTTCCGTTCATTTCCTTCTGGAATTTAATTTTCCCTGACTTTTAGAAATGAACAGCTGGCCACGAAGTATTCACTATAGTATGTCAGAAGTTGCCGTGCGAGGTTTTGATACTAGAATCCGTGTATCATGTATTTTACATTTATATCAAAAATTAAAACAATCGTGTCATTGCTCAGTTAATTTTGTTGTCAAGCAAAAAGTACTTGGATACCAAAGGCTTCTCAGAAGTTTCTGGTCACAAAAGAATCAGATGTTTGGTTCCTGTTACAGCTTTGTCACATGCATGGCTTTACTTTAGTTTCTCTTTCAAGTAGACAATTTTTTTCAAGATCTAAGTGAAAAATTGTAAAGCGAATAGGACTTTATGGTTGTGATCTATAACTTTAGGCTCCATAACTAGTCAATACTTTTGTACTTTTTGTAAAAAGCTCAGGATTTGAAACATGTCACCTCTACTCACTGTTATACTGTGGTTCAAGTTCTTTTGTTTTGAAATTATCAAATCTTTGTTATAAATGTTAATGTTTGTAATAACAAAGTTACTTTCTAGTAGGGTGGACAAAAAGCAGTCCCTCTTTTTCCTTGCCTCGTCGAGAACTGCCCAAGAAGTAAAAGAGAAACGAGGGCAACCAACAGCAGGGTTTGTATGGGTCATGGAAAACCCGGAAAGTCATGGAATTTCTTATTTTGATTTCCAGGCCTGGAAAGTCATGGAATTTAAGTGAGGGTCATGGAAAAGCAATATGCCATCTGAGAGTAAAAAGGCAAAAAATAGTGAAAGTAGTGTAGTTCCAGAAATTACCCAAGGGTTTTTTTTCCTTTAGAAATTTCAAGGGAGTCTCTAACCTTGAATGTGTAGTTCCAGAAAATACCCATACCTCCCCCATGCATGGTAGGGATTTTTTTCTTAGAACCCCCCACCCCTCTGGAAATTCCAATTCATACATTTCTTTAAAATTTTTGGTCTCACGGCCCCCACCCCCCAGGATATTACAATCCCTTCTGTGGTAGTAGGGATATTTCCTGTAACTGCACAATTTCTAGAAGGGGAGGGGGTCCAAACAAAAAACTCTCCATGCGCTGTATCAATATTTTTGAAAAAACATGTTTCGCTTCCCAACATTTGCCCATGTTTTGTTCTTACCTTTTTTGATTCTTGAAGAACTGCTTGTAATCTACAAGTAATGACACAGGCTCCACACTGTTTTAATGTATTTTTATTATCTTGTGAACAAAGTGCATCTTTGCAACAATTTTTCCTTTTTCTAATAAAAGTTGGGAGAACACTGGTTTCATTTTTGTGCTAAACAAAGCCAGTCATCATTGTCCAAGGTACTTCTTTGCTTCTAAGTAAGCTCTTGAAGCTTCAGCAAGTCACATTCCTGAAAACAAACTTGTGAAGTA
Source organism: Micromussa lordhowensis (assembly GCA_964020085.1). NCBI lineage: Eukaryota > Metazoa > Cnidaria > Anthozoa > Scleractinia > Lobophylliidae > Micromussa > Micromussa lordhowensis. The sequence continues at coordinate 3,589,468 of OZ026608.1, read as the reverse complement.
CAAAATTGTTAGAGGTGTGATCTCACGCAATCAAACCAAAGGTAAAGTGTCACGAGCTGGCTTAACACTACTTATCAGTCTCTTGGATGCTTTCACTGCCAATGTGACATGCACATATATATATTGATTTGAACACCTTCCAACTAGAATACTTAACTTTCTTTTCAAGAATGCCTTTGTTAGTCAAAGCTAGTTTGCTTAAAAAGACAAAACTATTAAAGTTCCCCCTGCATTTTGAACATTCAACACTCATGACACTTTCCCTCCAGCCCTGTAAATTCACATTTGATCAAAATATAATTTCTACTTACAACAAAAACAATGTCAAGTAGACCAGTAATGAGAACAAAGAAAATCATAAACTAAAGAGAGCATACTTTCTTGACGTCCCACCAAATTATCAAAACTGACATTAAAAAAATGTAAGCAACCAGCAAAAAGAATTTATTTACTTCATCTTGAACAATGAAGTACGCCAATATAACTGACAAGGTTAAGTGGCTTTAAGAGAATCCTAATTCCTATTGGTAAAGCTCCATCTGTACTCACACTCATTGCTAGGGTCTCTCTTCATGTTGCCCAAGAAGAGGGCTCCTTGACACATAATTGTCAAGTTTCCTGTTGAGCCTAGCTTGCTTGTCCACAATAAGTGTGTACAAGCTCTCTTGCCCTTCACTTACTTGACCTACAACAGCAGCCTCTATCACTCCAGTCAATCTTCAGGGAGAGCGGGAATGAGACTTTGATCTGGAACGGGAGCGGGACCTCTTGCTGAGGAAAAAACGTTGCACACAAAATGAAATCTGCTCTGGTTTCATTCACATCTTCAACAAGTGAAGTCTTGAAACTACTTACAAGTAGATACAACTGTCAAATCTGTCTCATTTGCAAGTATTGTTTGGGTCTTTACCTAATGTTTCCGCACTATCTGCCATTTAAATACAAACTACAATCCTACATGTATCGATTACTTTGACTGATCAGGAATTTGAAGGGTAAAAAATGTGTATGGGTTATACAGTGTGAGGTTAAGATGGCTGGATATTGGCCGAGTTCTTTTTTTGCGTGTTTATGGACCGAGACGTAGTTCAGGTCCATAAACACGCAAAAAAGAACGAGGCCAATATCAAGCCATCTTGACCGAACAAGCTTGGTCAATAAAGGATTTATTATATGGCTTTTGGGGAAATTTTTCTTGCGGGACAAGGCGGGTAGTCCCGAGCGGGCAAGATGGCTCGCTCGGGTAGCCAATCACAGCGCAGGATTTGATTCATCTTGCCCGCTCGCGGAGCTAGCCATATAATAAGACAAATTACTGCTGGTCATGGTCATGGGTAATTCTTGGGTAATTCCCCGCCACAGTCACTCCTCTCAAGCTGTATACTTATTTCAATTTAATGTCAATTAACTGTTTAGTATCATTTCTATTATATCTGTAACTTATTCTGTGTGGCAAGATAATAAATAAAATGGGTTAATTCTTAACAGGAAAACAGTAAAAGGCCAGAAATGGTAACCAGACACACCAAAGGGCAGGAAGAATAAACTTGACAATACCATGTGATAAAGTGTTCACTTATTAAAAACAAATATTCATTTCTTGACTGAAACTGAAAGAGAAAACATTCATCCCATCATAGCATAAATACCAAACCTCTTCTCCCTTGGACTGGACCGTTTAGGAGATCTTGAGTGGGAACGTGACTTAGACCTCGATCTTGAACTGGAGCTCTTTGAACGAGACTTTGATCGACTGCGTGAAGAACTGCTTCTAGACCTGGATGACGATGAAGATGAACTACTACTACCACTGCGTCGTTTTTTCTTGCTAGGTGGGGAGCCAGATTTTGATCTTGAGCGGCTGAAAAACAGGCAGTACAGACACACACTGATACTGCAAACTCAAATTGTCTATGAAGAGGTCTTGTGCCCAGCACCCCCAACACAAAAATTGGATGAAATTCAATACAAATTCCAAAATTGACATGTAGTTTGTGTTGAATTGACATGTAGTTCCACAGAGGTCATCAAAGTGTCTTTCATTGGGTACTGTTTGGTTATAATCAGTTTCAGTGCTGGAAATAATTTTTATTACGTGTTCTTTCAAATCTTTATTTTAGCTTCACATGAAGTACTTTACGTACAATGCAATTTTCAAAGCAAATTTTCTTTTCATGTTCTATGCAAGTCTGCAGAGGTATCCGTATGATTTGTGATTTTAATGTTTCAAAGCAAGCATCATCTACAAACAAGATCTTCATGTTGACTAAAAAAGCTACCGTTAAGTCATCCACTATAATGCAAAAGTAGCCCACCAATTTCACAAATTTGGTTGACAATGTCTGATGACTAACTGTTATTTCAGTAGTGCATCCTATAATGCTTTGTATTACATGTGGTTAAAGGTTAATGATGAGATGCCAGATCTATTAATTATTAGTAGAATTCTACTAGACTAAGTATACTAATGAAAATGCTGTAATCTGATTGGCTGAGACATTGCACACTATCAGCCATCAGTGTGCAGTCGCTTGTTGTGGTCAGTGTAACATTTTCTCGTTTCGCTGAAGTTTTGAAAGAACATTTAGAAACAAATGAATAAACAAAATTTTTGAGAAGACTAAAACGAGAGGATTTACGGTTTCTTGAATTGAAAAAAGCCTGAAAGTTTTGATAGAAATTTCAGTTAGAATTCTACTAAAACAATTAGATTATTTGCTCTCAATTTCTATGAGGCGATAGTTGATTCGGCCTTTGGCCTCATCAACTATCACATCATAGAAATCTCGAGCTCATAATCTAATTGTTAATTGGTTTTCTGAAGTACTGTACACATTAGCAGTGAGGGTATTAGTAAAACATAAATGAACACATTGATCAGTGAGTAAAAAGTATACATATCTGTAGGATTAATCAAATTTCAAGTATATATTTCCAGGAAATGTCTGCACAATGAAAAGCATTAATTTTGTTTTAATTTTAAAACTATCAGAGGATGTACCATCCAAGATCTTCCATATTTTTCTTTCAGGATGAAATTTATCAGGAAAGTGAGAGACAAAAGTGTTGTTTTCTTAAATAAACACTAAATGTTGGCAGAGTGCCTGGCCCCACCTGAAATAAGAAGGATTGGTGGGGCAGACAGGGGGGAGGAGTTTACCGGCCCTTATCCTTGGTTTCACTGTCTGAAGCGTCTAGGGCGTACTTAGATAAGTCACCATCCTCATCTTCGTCTTCATCCTTTTATTATAAAGAAAGATCGAAACAAGAATTAAAACTTAAAAAATAAGAAAAAAAATAAATAAAAAATATAAAACTAATATAATATTGGGGATCAGCGAATTTGACAAAATGTTGGGGAGAAGCCAGTACTACCATTCCATCCAGGAATCTTTTCCATTTTTACATTTAGTCTATCTCTGCTATAGAAATCTCTGGAGATGTGGAGCAAGGCCTCAATCAAATCAACCTATTTATGCAACTGAAGGACAACATCATACGATTAGCTTAAGAGGTTTTCTGGATAAAGGATTACTTTTTTAATTGATAATAACAAATGTCATTATGTGTAAGATTAAAAAATAATTATTATTCAAGGAGCTTGATGTTCTTTGTTTAGGACATCCCTGAGTAATGCTTGCCATGCCATTCTGATTGGCAGATTTTATACTTAGCCATGTGGCTATTTGTTGCAAAAGGCGTATGCACTACAATACTGTTTTGAAATGATAAATTTTCCAATACCTCATCATCTAAATTATATTTTGACAGGTCACCTCCTTCATCATCATCATCTTCCTCTTCCTCATCACTGTAAGGTATTTCTTTTGGTGGTTTCTGTTGAAATAATAAATTAGTTAAAAATAGTGATGATAAATGGAATGATTTCAACTCTTGCTTTCCATTGGAGTGCACTGATTTTTGTACAGTTGTACCTGTTCAGTAACTGATTGATGAACTCCTTGTTTAGGTTTCTTCCTTCTTCCAAACTGTCACAAAAAGAAGAAGAAAGAGCATTAAGTTGAACAAGTTAATGTGCAAGACTTAAACAAATAAAAAGCTAAATAATACATAAGAAGAGCGGCACATCCCAGGAAGAGGCTCTATGTTCACTGTTTCCAGTATGAATTGGAATTTAGATGTGTTGGTATTTATGGAGGAGGAAAACTAGAGAACCTAGAGAAAAACCCTCGGTGCAAGGTGAAAACCAACAACAAACGCAACAATTTACCATGTCAGGTCAGAACCGGGCCGCACTGGTGGGAGGTGAACGCTACCACCATCACCCACTCGGGCTGGGAGCGAAGAAGGACGGCTGTTTTCGCAGGCTACCACCATCACTGTTCCCATATTTTATTTAGCAAGCAGTAATGTACAGTATCTTGCGTCTTTTACTCTTTTTGTTAAAAATGAACTCATGATTATTTTGAAGACAGTACCTCATCAAACTCATCATCAGAATCTTCTCTTGGAACGTATTCTACTCCTTCACGCTCATTGTAACCACCGCCATACCCTAAAAATCCATAATAGACAAAAATATTACACTTGCGGTACGGTAATTTCTCAATATACCCTACTGAAATGCTTCACATCTGAAGCTATGAAACCTTTCACAGGTACTAAATCAAACGAGAGACAGTGTTTTCTTAATGATATCCAACTGAGGCTGAACTGATTGCAGATAACATAGTCCAGTGGAGAGCCAAGGTACAAGCCCTACATCTCACGAGGGGCAAAGAAAAATAAGTCATCCAACAGAGTTAAGAGAGTGTTGAGAAAAGAAGGCACTGGTTTATTAAGAATCTTGTTGTACTGTCAACAACAGATTTTATTTTTCATCTTTGAAAGTAAACATGTTAACTTTAAAAGACATGTTATTCATATTTTCGGTTTGACTTTCTGTCCCCAGAAAGTCGAGTTAACTTTACTAATTGTTAGAAGGAGTTATATAAAATGTGAAAAGAAAAGATAAAAATCACCTGTCCTGAATTCAACTTTAGAGAATTTAGGATGTCCACACATGTTACAGTCACTTCTACGAGCCCAGTTTACATTACCACATCTACAGGCAAAACAGAAGAAATAATTATCTCATATCTCATGACTTTGTGCATACTAAAACAACTCGATGCATCCTTTTGATAACATAGAACTACCATGCAAGTGTCTGCGTTGATTTGATTAGATAAAGTGTTACAATGGCAGTAGATTTACCCTCGAAACAGTTATGTTCTCTCAACTAAATATGCCTAGTACTTCTTGCCCAGTCAGTGTAAAACACAGACTGTGGACTGGAGGTAAAATGCTGACTGACGGTACAATGCAGACTGCAGACGTTTTAATTGAATCATGTTACTATTTCCATCATTGACACCTAACAAAAGCAGCAGCCACTATTTTGTTAACAACCACACCCTGCTCGTCTATTCACTATCTACAACAGAACAGATAGTGAACTTCTGTATCCAAACAGAGAACGACATTAATGTAGAGTGCTAGTAGATTTATATTAATGTTGCAGGTCAAAATGAAATTCAGGTTAAAATGATTTTAACCTAGTTTGATTCTTAATTTCCTTTGTCTTCTAACTCTAATTATTCATGTTCCATGAATTATTAGCAATTAGCAATTATTCATGTTCAATGAATAATTAGGGTAAAGAACAAAGGAATTTCATTTTGACCTGCAACATTAATATGTGACTTTACATGTACAATTTGTGTGGGTAGATAGATACAACTGAAAAAAACTTGACCGCTGGTGTCTAAATAAAATGTCGAGTGTGGTCAACCTGGTCTGCAGGACAATTTTCTTTTCCCAATTTTGAAGGGAAAAGCGCCCTAGAGATAGGGTTAGCAAGTGTACCAGCTGTTTTCATAGAGACATCTGTCTAAATATTTTCTCTATCTTACTTTGTACGCACATAGTATACAACCGAAACTACACAGTAATGGAAATCCAACCTCGTGAAATGACCAGAAATCATTTTACCTTTGACGCAGACCCTAAGTCTTAACATTTCATCTGATAATCAATGTACAGGTGTATTACTTATTAAATAATTCAAAACAGAGTACTCGGAATAATATATATACACACTTTGAACACATCCAGTCTTCAGCACTAAATAACCCTTTACTCTTTGCTGCAGCTTGCTTTCCAATCTGAGAACCAGTAAGCTTGACTGAATCAATATTTCCTTTCTCTGTTAAAAATGAAAAAAAAAAAAAAATATTATCGCAAACAAAGTCATAACCTTCCTTTATAGTCAAATTCTTTTTGTTTCACACACCATTGAACCTTAGCGAATATGCTTTTCATATTATTACATGTGGACACAGTAATTTCCCCCACCACTGTTACACTACAACTCGACTGCCCAAAAGTGGACACCTTTCCAAGCCTAAGTGAACACTGTCTCTGTTCCCAAGGAGAATACAGTTGTGAACAATGGAGATGGCAGGACCAGAGGAGGCTAAAATTCTGCAAGATGTGTCATGTTTGAGCAATTGTTTGCTAGTCAGGCCAACCAGACAGCTGCATAGACTAGAAGGGGCTACATTACATCAATGGATCGCATGACCCAGTGACTCGCAGCAGTTTGATCCCGAAATACAATCAGGGATCAAACTAAAAATAGGCCAACTAATACCACAAAACACAAACAACAGGTCAAAGTATCATATTCACATAAAAGAAATTCGCCAGATAACGCCAGGTTTCAGATTTCTACTTTAATCAAACTGTATTATAAAGTTATGATCTGGTCTGAAAACCACGCCAACTATTAAACTACAAACGCATATCGAATCTCAGACTTCCTGTATTAATTCCAGCACATAACAGCGATAATTCAGTTTTAAGAATGTTACGTTTGAACACGTTCTATCACCAGTTGATCGTACCGCCAAAATGTTTTGTTTCATTCGTTTGAACAAAACGTGGCAAAACAAGTACCCACCTTTGCCACACCGATTACAAGATGTACGCCTTGCAAAATTAACATTCCCGCACCTGAAAAGAACCAGAAATAAGACAATACAAAAGAATGATGACCATAGAACCCCTTCACGTGGGAAGTACCTTTTATCGGAGCAAACCCAGTCTCCATTAGACACTTTGAGTTTCGAAGACATGTCGACTCTTTTTAATTTGGAAGCTTCGTCGTTCGTGTGAAGTCTCGCAAATTTGAAAGAGGAAGACTGGGGATGTGTCGGTTCCAGATCTCGTTCATGTCTGGGCGTCTCCAAAATAAAACCAAAATGGCGCGGGTTGAGCAACAGTGTGCGACGGAAGGTTCCACGAGTACAGCATATTTGCAACTATCTTACTTCACGATTTATCTCACACAGGGAATAGAGATCTTAGAATATTATACGAAGGTCAGTTGCTGATTGTAATGCCTGTTTAGGCGTTGGTAGCACTAAATTTTTAAAAAATTATGCTGATATGCTTAAGACATATGACATAATCTGCAAACTTGTATTATGCATTCTATTAAGAATTTACGGGTTTCCTCTTTACTTGTATAGGTGCCTTTCTATCATGTTCTTTTTGAAGCTGTCTTGGTTCTGTGGATAGTAAGGCTGATTACCAGTAAGACGTTCAGATTCAGAGAGCAGAAGATAGAACTAACCGAGAAGGTTTGTTTTGATTTTGAACAAAGACAATGAAGCAATGTCTTGTGGCATTGTCAGATAAACAAGCTACAGGTTTCTCCATTTGAATAGGGAGCTGAATAACTAAACCCCGTTATTGAGATTGCAACAAAGGCTTTTTCAATCCAACACACCGCCACTGCTTTAGCTCAATCATGCTCAGTCCAGGAAGAATATTTATCCCATCCCTGCCTAGTTAGAGTCACAGCTCTCTGCAGAACGTCCATCAACGTGTGATTTTCGGTTTTCATCTCGCAACCTGCCATCAAGTTTAAAACTATCCTGCATCCCCTCTTTCAAAATGAGCAAATCCTGTTCCTCCTGAAATATTTCCTGCATCCCCCCAATTAATAGTCCTGTCATCCTGTATCTCGCCTTTATTTTTACTCTTATCCTGCGGTGCATCCCGCCAAACCTATGTTGAGCCCTCGTTGTTAAACTGAGTTTGTGTAGCTTGAGTCCCTAAGTCCCATGATGGGTGGGGTATGGGGGGTAGTACTTCTAGAAATTTTGGGTTGGTTGCAGTGCTATCAAGTCTCCATATCTTGACCTATTTTTAGAACAAAATTCCTCATCTTCCTTAGTAATACCCATTTTTTGATAGAGCTATTACCAGATAAATTGTACTTAATAATTACTGTAGCAAGTTTTTGTTAAATACACTGCCATGGTGCCCTTGGAAAGCACTTATCTAATTTTAGAGCGGAAGGCCGACCTGGGCACCTAATTTCAGGCCATAGCAAAATGTATATGTTGCAGGTCAAAATGAAATTCAGGTTAAAATGAACTTCCTTTGTCTCTTAACCCTAATTATTCATGGATCATGAATAATTAGGGTTAGAAGACAAAGGAAATTCAGAATCAAACTAGGTTCAAATCATTTTAACCTGAATTTCAGTTTGACCTGTACAACATATTCTCGGTTTTCATGTGACGTAATCATTTTCCAAAATTAAAAATTACCTTTCCTCCTGAGGTTTTAGTTTCATCAGGTAAAAGACCCTATAGGAACTTGAAGTTTCACAACGTTTTAGCTCGACAGGGTTCTTTCTTTTGTAATATAGCACGTTTGAATTTCTAAGCTTTGCGCTGCGTGACATGAAAATGGCGCCCAAAGAGGGCTGTCGTGTAGATAAAAAGAAGAGTTATCGCTTTTGCGAACTAAAAAGTGCTTGCACTAGAAGAAGCATTTATTTCAATGTGTCAGATGTCTAGAGCAATAATGTTTCGTTTCAATAGCAAAACTCAGTGACAGATGTTTCTGTTATGTTACGGTCACCATATTTGTGCCCCTCAGAAGGGCACAAACATGGCGTCTCCATACAAAGCTCTATAAATTTGGGTGACACACTTCTGCAAATAACGCGCGAAGGAAACACAGCAGAGACCTGATTCTTGGCGAGGTTGTTTATATATCAATCATCTATCGTATCCAAGATTCTTGACTTTATACATTGAATGCTTATGATTTTTAATTTTAGTCACATGGCTGGTGAAAACCAAGAATACATTGTAGCTCACAACATCGTTTGGGAGAGAGGCACATCCAAGGCTGTTATACCTTTTTTTACTTTTATTGAAATGTTGGGAAGTAACTGAATACTAGCTACGTAATGCCCACAAGTCAACTGAAAGTGTACTGCAATTTTACCAGTGCCAAAGCCAGGGCTGTCATTAAGTTTTTATTCACCTGTAGCCTTGATCTTCACATCTGTAGCAAACTTATTACTTTGTGGGTGAATTGTATCAACTACAGGTCAGTTCACCTGCACGGCTGTCATTAAGTTTTTATTCACCTGTAGGCTTGATCTTCACACCCGTAGCAAACTTGTTACTTTGTGGGTGAGTTGTATTAACTATAGGCCTGTTCACCCGTGACAGCAGGGTCCCAGCAAACATACTCAGCCGTAACAGGTGTTACGGGTTACGGCCCTTGTTGACAGCCCTGACCTGTAATATTAAGGGCCCATCAAACATACCGGTACTCAGCCACAACAGGTGTTACGGGTTACTGACAGCCCTTGTTGACAGCCCTGCAAAGCTGACAAAATGTTGTCCAAAAATGTTATATCAAAGCTAAATGAAAAGTTTTCTGACGAGTATCACTAAGTAACCCTACATGTAAATACTGGAAATAAACTCTATTCTCAGCTCTCCCTTGGCCCTGATTCAAGGATACCTACTTATAAGAGGTGTTCATGACTGTTATAAGCATATCCTGTAACATAATTGGACACTGTTTATAATATTAGTTACAGTCTAAGAGTCTAATGTTGTGTTAGACATAATATTATGTTACCTTCACACACCTAGAAAAATTTTGTTCTCTTGACTTCTTCAGGAAGAGGAAGAATTAATTGAGGAATGGCAACCGGAACCATTGGTTCCTGCAACGCCAACATACGATTTAGATGCAATAACTCCAAATGTGGTACAAGGGTAGGCATCAAAATAGTATGTTGCTATGAAAATATATATTGTTAAGTTTGTTATGCTAATGTTTGTAATGTTTTGGGGATAGAGCCAAAAATGAGATGACTCCTTTAATCCCTGTCCCTAGCTGCAGCTAGGCCCGTGATGTTAATTTCATGTCAGGGCATTCCCTTCTGCTGTTTTTAATTTATTTATAATGCCATCTTTTCCTACAATAGTGTAATGAACTGAAACTTTAGTCTTGTGATTGATTCTTTATTCTTTGAACCTACTTTTCACATTGCTTCATTCCTTCTGCTCAACTGTCCCCTATATCTGATTACGTGTAATTTACAACTAATGATTGCCGCTAAGTCCTTATACAGAGTAATACAGAGTAATGTCAATTATTGCAATCACTGCAAAAAGGGCTGCTAAATTACTTCATTTTTTGATTCAATCAGGAAACCGGGACATACATTGAACATAGATGACAAAGAGTGTCTGAATTTTGCAACATTCAACTTTCTTGGTTTTGTAGGGAATGAGAAAATAGAGGTAATCCTGTATTTTGAGCTCTATATCACTTGTTATCTCCTGTGTTCAATAAACAAGCAAAGAATCTGGGACTGACTGGACTATATTATTGCAGTATCCAACTTTTGGAGACGTGATTGATCATCTCAGTTACACACACGACTTACTGTACCTTTAATAACATGCGGACTCTAAAATTCAGGGCTCAACCGACAAATGCGTTTTTCGCTACCATCAATCAAATGTTCCATGTCTCCTCCCAGCTTCCGACTATGTTGTCTGAACTGCTCAACGATTTGATTTGATTGCTGCGCAAGCAGCAGCGGTCGGAAGCTGGGAGGAGCCAGCAAACATTTGATTGACGGTAGCAAAAATGCATTCGTCGGTTCAGCTTTGAATTTTAGAGTCCGCATGTTATTGAAAGTTGTGTATAACTGCAATGATCAATCATGCCTTGATATCTTTCTTTTTCGTTCAAATTTGTGCTCTGTCATACATTCATTTGCAGTATCCAACGTTTGTGACATAGAATATCTTAGTTGTTCTTGTATATGTTGTAGTTTAAATGATTTCAAACTAGTTTGATAATAAATCTGAAACAAAATGAAATCAAATCAAACATCCAAATTGACCCAAAATTTGTTTTACATTACAAGATATAAATAATAATTTAACCAAAAAACTATTAATAATTGTTAAATTTATTGTTATTTTTCTAGGAAGCAGCCATCAAAAGCCTTCATCGTTATGGTGTAGGCTCATGTGGGCCTCGTGGTTTTTATGGTACAATAGGTGAGTAGTTTGTAACTTTTTTTTATGCATGGATCTTTTCTCCTGTATTGAGCTTACATGTACAAAGGGATACAAACTACTTAGAAAAGACCAACACAAGGATTTCCTGTAAATATTTAAGAACTAGAAAACATGTACTGTGTTTTATTGAATTTAAACATAAATCTACAAGGCGTTCTATCACAAATGCCATTTTCTGAGTGGCTATGCTACTCACTATCTATTCTGTACCTCCTTTCATTTTCGAGGTGTCTGTGAAGAGGATTTAAATAAAGTTTTGAACAACTAATAGATTTATACTAAAACAATTATATTATGTGCTCTCAATTTCTATGCATGATAGAAATCTCATGCTCGTAGTCTAATTGTTAAATTGAAACACGAGTGGAAGTTTGGGAGAACAAGAAATGCTTTGGGAACAATGCTGTCAGGTGAGTGTTTCAAAACCTTTTAAAAGTTCTCCTAAAGTTTCACAAGTGTTTTTATAACCTGAAAGAAACATGGAGAGCATGGTTTGTATTTCTTTTAGAAAATTCTGTGATGAAAAAGAAAAAGGCCTGTTTTCTTTGATCATCATTCATGTAAATTCTCTTTGCTTGTGCCATTGTTATGTCAACAGCTCATGCTAGAACTTTCTGTGTTTCTTTCGAGTTATAGAAACATAATTTTAAACCAATCAGTATGCATATTTTCTTTTGGGCTATATGATTTGATGTTTGCTACAACTATCCAGTCGTAATTGCTGTCTGCATGCATAGAAAGACATCTTCAGGAAGAACCATGTACATAAATAGAGCCTGTCACTCCACTCCAGGCTTTTAAATAATATTGATCAGAAACCTGTTTTATCTATTCACAGATGTTCATCTAGAGTTAGAAGAAAGACTGGCCAAATTCATGAGGACTGAAGAGGCTGTTCTTTATTCCTATGGGTTTTCTACAATAGCAAGTGTAATCCCTGCTTATTCCAAGAGAGGAGATGTTATTTTCTGGTGAGATTGTCTGTTTCAGCCTATTCCTGCTTATTATAAGATTTTGGATGGGGTCATTATTTATATGAGGCTTCTAATAATACCATTGGTGAATCAGGGAGGAAATGCATGGATTATTAAGCTAGGCTTGACTGTTTTTTACTTATTGCTTTTTCATTTTCTTCCCCTAGTGATAAGGGAGTTTCTTTTGCAATTCAAAAAGGACTTGTAGCCTCAAGGAGTCGTGTAATGTGGTTTGAACACAATGACATGGACGATCTGGAAAGGCTTTTGCGTGAACAAAAAGAGAAAGACGACAAGGTAAAGGAAAAATAAAAAGGTTGATGTCCATTGAATTCCTTGTTTTCTTCCCTGCTTCCTTACCTGCTTGCTGCTTTGCTTGCTTGCTTCTTTGAGTGTAAAGGATTATGCGTACTAAAGGCATCCGCAGTTGGGTGTTGATCTAAACCCTGGATTGACCTTCAATCAACACTTGATTGATACTCGATGAACACTTGATCAGCCGCTCAGTTGACACTTGATTGACTCTTGATCGACATCTTGGTCGACAGTCGTCTAATTTTTGATCGATGCATATGAGTCGGTCGACACTCGGCCAACTATTGACTGGCTGTTAATCAAGTGTGGATCGAGTGTTGACCACATAATTTATCTATCGGGATGTCGAGCAAGGGTATTGATTGACACTTGACCACGGATGACTTTAGTACACATGATCTGACTGAAGTGTTTAACAACTTCCTAAACTTTTGATTCCTTTTTTTAATCTCAGAATCCCAAGAAAGCTAGAGTGACTAGAAGATTTTTAGTTCTAGAAGGAATTTATGTCAATTATGGTGACATTGCACCACTTCCAAAAATAGTAAGTGAAGCAATAATTAACCTTGTTGGAGCCTGCATAGCAAGCGTTCCTGCACAAGCCAAATGAAATTGGGCCATTCAAAAGGGCTTTTTCGCATTGGGGTCACATTAAAAAGGGGGCAAGAGCAATTTGGGCTGCGCAAAAAGTGGGGCGAGAGCAAATAGGTCACTTGAATACAAGAATGGGATTGCGCAGCCCAATTTTGTTCTTGCTGCTGCTTTGTAAAAAATAGTTTGGAACTAACTGAGATTTTCTCTCAAGATTGAACTGAAGTACAAGTACAAAGTTCGACTCATCATTGATGAGAGTGCATCATTTGGAGTTCTTGGACAAACTGGAAGAGGAATAACAGAACACTTTGATGTCCCGGTAAGTTCATCACTTTGATTCCCTCCCATGGTTCAATTCCCAGCTGCTGTTGGGAAAAAAGCCCCCACTCTTCTCCCTAAAGTATGCCCTCTCTTCTTGGTGAGGAACATTACCCGACTTAAGTGAGCAGCTGAAATCAAGATTAGCCCTCTTGCTTTCAAAATAAATTTTAGTTCGCATTTTCAGGGCTTTGAAAAAAAAAGTCATTGTGTCATCTTTGATTCATGCATCACAAAACGTCTTTTTGACTTGTGCATAAAGGTTAGTTTTTCCAAAAAGAAACAATTAAATGTCATATTGTTCTGATAAAATATTTGTCCTGTTTTCTGCTCACCAGATAAATGAAGTTGACTTGATATCTGTTTCCATGGAGACCTCCTTAGCAACTATTGGTGGATTCTGTTGTGGGACATCATTTGTTGTTGACCACCAGGTTTGTCATGACATTAAAAAGAATTTCACCTATCAGTCGGTGCATTGCACATGTCAGTTTTTGTGTTTTGTACCCCAACATTTAGGTATTTAATGCCAACTTGTTATGTGGCTTAGAATATGGTAACGAACAGACCTGTGAGCCTGGCAAGCTAGTTTAAAAGTATAGCCAAGTGATTTAGTGTGTACTAACTAACTTAATTACAGTCTTAGGTACAACACGTATACTCAGATTTTCAGGAAGTTTGAACTGAAACGTTTCGTGGGAAGAATTTATCGCCGTTATGCCTCTGAAGGTTATTGTTAATTGAAAAATCAGTGTCTCAGTGACAACAAATCATCTTCTTGTATAATTTGTTGTGTTCTTACAGAGACTCTCTGGTGCAGGGTACTGTTTTTCAGCATCTCTGCCTCCCATGTTGGCTTCAGCAGCAATTGAAGGATTAAATATCATTGAACAAAAACCAGGTTTGTAATCAAGGTTAAATGTTTTATATCAGTTGCGTAAGTCACTGACTTACCATACCTTTAAGCGGTGTGACCAAACTTTTTTACTTTTTCTTTCAGAAATGTTTGAGGAACTTAAAGAGAAGACAAAACTGTTATATGCAGAACTTGAAGGGTATGTGATAGGTAATATATCAAACGGCAAAGACCATGTTTAACCACATTTCCAAGCACCAAGAAGCAGGGCAGAGTATTTTCATGAACTTTGAAGTGTTTGGAAACACTGTCTTGAGTGTTTGATACATCTCCTCAATTTGAAACTAACATAAGACGAAATCATAAAAAATTACCAGCATGGAAATAATTGAGAGCATTTCCTTTGTTAGACTTGATGAATTATAAATGAGTTTGGAATGTCGCAACCTTACCATAAAAGCTGGTCTGTAGGAAAACTTAATTGTGTGGCATCTGCATTTGAAACACATGTGCACTTATAATGAAAAGTAGTTCAATTAGATGTTGTTGTTTTTTTTAATATTAAGACTCAAAGGACTTTTGTGCGAAGGATCAGAGGAATCTCCAATTATACACTTGAGGCTTCTTGAACCCTATGAAACATTTGAGGAGGATGAAGAGAAATTAAAGGAAGTTGTTGCCAATGTGAGTTCTGTCTTTTTTTATCACCAAATCAAGAAGAAAGGATTATACAGTGTATGAAGTAATATATCAAGCACAAAAAAAACTGTGTTTGGCCACATTTCTAAACACCGGGAAGAGAGTTGAAAATATGACGCGTAGCAGAGTATTTTTTTACAAACTTCATGCTGGTTGGAAATATTGCCAAACACCATGATTTCCTTTGTTTGAACTTGATGAATTAATAACGAGTCCGAGAATAAATTTTAAATAAGTTTAACTGATCATGTTATTAGAAATGTAGGTGTGACATCTTGGAAGTGCAGTTGTGTTCTTGTGTTACTGTTAGGTAGCCCTGAAAAACTCTATCCTTGCTGATAATATTTTATTTCTCTCTTTCTCTTTTTTTTATTTTAGGCTTTGGGGAATGGTGTTGCCCTTACAGTTGCAAGATATCTCAAACATGAGGAAAAGTTTCCACCACCCCCAAGGTAAAATTCCAAGAATCAAATTGGAATCAGTCCGGGCTGATAGCCTTACTAATGATGAGAGCCTGCTCACAGGCTAAAGTTGAAATTATTGTATGTTATGATATAATTTGGTTTAATTCTGAATTAGTTGATCATGCTAGAATGAACTTTTTGGAGAGCTAGTGAGAGAAGCAGTGTGAGAGAAAGTATAGAACTGATCTATCTCACCAAAAAGACGAGAATTTCCCTGCCAAGGACTTCAACCTTCAACCTGTGCACTTTGAAGTCCAATGAATAGCCTGTGTAGCTAAACGAAAATGCTCACTGAAACCACCAGCTACTCAGGATATCTTGTGAATTAACCAGTGGCCTGTGCCTCTCACTTAATTTACAGCAAATTAATATCCTGTTGTTAACCACAGTTTCTGATTTGTTTTCCAGCATCAGAGTTACATTGAATGTTCAACTGACAAAGGAAGAAATCAAACGGGGAGCACAAGTCATTAAGGAAGCAGCCGAGAGCTTATTTGGCTAATACAATAACAAGGACAAAAAACTTAATGTCTGCCATATCAGCACAGTCATTATCGTGAATTAAGGTGTGCTCGACCATAGAGCTCTATCAATACAGTATCTACATTTTGCATTAATACATCAAATTATGTGTTATCATGTAAACTTTTCTAGGAATGGACGTCTTTAAGGTTAATTTCTCTTGTTTGCATTGTAATAAAATTCAATGTGGACGTGTAACAACTTCATGCAGAAATTACAAAATTGCCCAAACATTTGCATTGGATTATCTTATGATGTAAATAAGAAAACATAATATAGGAAAAAGGATGTTTATGAAGTTTTCACGCAAAAAGGGTACTCTTCATATCTTGCTATTTAAACAACTGATGCTGTGTGAGATGTGTAAAAACCAGAAATGGGACATTAGAGACATTTAGTGGCAGCATTTTCATGTTAATGGCAAACCGCAAACAGCAGTTTCAGGTTAGGCATTTGGCGTTAGACGCTTGTGACCTCTTTCGGTTAAGCTACGAAAACATGGAAGAATTATTTCACTTGAAGAGGCATATTGAATTTCCAGACAGCAGCAGTGTTTTATTTTAAAATGGCAACAAAACTGACCTATTTTCACTCATTGGCCAACAAGTGTATTCTTAACTTTTACTAAAAAGACTGGTTTACTGATTTTCTTACTTAACATGTGGCTTAAACAGAAATTCAGGAATAAAAATGTTCAGGTCAATCGCTTACGTGAAATCCTACTTCTCTGTGTTGAAAACCTGTGTTGAGTACTCCGAACATGACCTCAGCGCTTGCTCATGTGACTTCTAGTGGTTTGCTGTTTCCACTGAAAACCATGATGCTAAATGTCACTATTGGAAAGCAAAGTTGCTCTTTATACTGCAGCTTTTAATGCTATTATGAAGTATGTGGTAGTGCCGAGATTGGCTTTGTGCTCCTACTGTACAAGATTCTGTTATTTTGTTTTTAACTCTGTTGCCCTAGTCACAGAGCTCTTCATTTTATCAGATAATTACTGATAAAATATCCTAGGGGGATACTCCCTTCCTGAAAGGGGTACCATTTTCAGGCTTCAGACATATTAAAGAGTAGGAATTTCACAAGTTGTATTATTTCATTTTTTTAGACACTACATGAAAATGACAAGATTTCCTTATTTGGCAATTTATTCATAATATGGGCCAGTTATGAAGTATGTGAAAGGGGTACCTTTTCTGTCAAAATGGTATGCAAAAGGGAGCCTCTCCGTATAGAACTTCTGTAGAGTACCGTAAAATGTTATCAATTCACAGGAAAAAATTCAGTGGTCACCATACTGGCAATTCCTGTTTGAATTGCAGGGAGTGTATTTTTATTACTATTTTAAGCAGACCTTTTGCTCACCATGTTATGAGTGTTGGTCATAAATTGGGAAACAGTGACTTCCAAGGAACCTTGTAAAATGTTCTACCTTATTGGTGTATAGGATAGCTGTGAATATAACTGTCTCATTGCTTCCAGCCAGAAGAAATGTGTGCTGGTTGTGCTCACAGGCTTAGAGTTTCCATTAGTTAGTAAACAATTTAACAAAATAACTTCCACAAAAACCCTGGCATATTATAACTCAATTCATTCTGAGCACAGCACTTCAATGTTCTTCATTGTCTTTAATATGTGTCTGTGTGTGATCACAATTTAGTGACAGTCATGTCAGGCTACTTTTACATGTCCATAATCTGTACCATATGATAAACTTTAGTTGGTAATTTATCTTGGAAGGCAAATATACAGTGGAATACCATTAATTCAGTCATGAATAGGGCACAAAAAATCTGGTCGTATTCTAATTAACAGGTTGGCCATATTAAAGGGGTTCTTTAAATGAGAAAATGACTGACTGAGCTGTTGTTTCAGCTGGAATAAATTGGCTCTAATAACAAGGTGGTATTTTAAGGCAGCGTTCTATTGTACAAGTAACTATATATATAACTGCGTGTGGTTGCCACATAAATCACTTTTAAAATTCCCCAAAATTTCACTAATTAGAATGGAATTTTCCTGACCAAATAAATACGAAATGTCAGAGAGTTGCAGCTTCTAGCCTCCCCTTTATACAGCTCATCCGTTCCACCTTTAACACTGACAAGTTTTCAAATTAAAGAAACACTTTGTTTTGACCATCGCAGTGACCCCATATGTTTCTTCCAGTCTTTCAATGCAGGGTTCGTACACGTTTGACTTGCTAAAATTCCATGACTTTTTCCATGACCTTTTGGAAAATTTCATTACCTAAGTTAAGCAATTGTTCTCTGAAAGTAATGTGAAAACAATCACTTATTCAACTGAAATTAAATCTGATTGTTGGACTCGTCAGTTAATTTTTCAACTTTGGATCTTACTGCCTTTCACTCATAGAAAGCGTACTGATTTTCCATGACCCAACCTAAATTCCATGACTTTCCAGGCCTGGAAAATGAAATTATAAGATTCCATGACTTTCCAGGATTTCCATGACCTGTACGAACCCTGCAATGGTATTAAATTAACCTTGTGAACAGTTTTCCCTGACTTTTCTTGAAGATGTCCATTTTCCCCTACACGAAATAGAATTCCCCAATGCAACCTTTCCCTCACCTGGTAGAATATTTTCCCCGGACTGTACATTTCCTAACCTTTGGCAACCCTGAATTTTGTCGCAAAATTAAGTGGGTTCAAAAGACACTTGAGTGAAGATCCATTGCTTATCGAGAAAGGGAGGGCAGACACCCAAGGACATATCCCTGAAAACCAGCCAGCGGTTCTAACATTCATTCTAACATGATCATTGCTTTCTTAACATTTGGTGGCTCCTAAAGGAGCCGTTTGGTTTGCCGCCTGTTAATAAAGAAGTGGTTTACTTCTTGGCGGTTTTTTTGGCTGGTTTCTTTGCAGCTTTCTTGGCGGCTGGTTTCTTGACAGCAGGCTTCTTAGCTGCGGGTTTCGTTGCCTTCTTGGCAGCAGGTTTCTTTGTTGTATTCTTCTCTGTAGATTTTTTCGCTGCTTGTTTCTTAGCGGCTGCCTTCTTGGCGGCGGGCTTCTTCGCTGCAGGTTTCTTGGCGGCGGGCTTTTTAGCTACAGGTTTCTTGGCAGGTTTCTTTGGCTTTAGTTCTTTCTCTTTGTTCAGTTTAAAAGAACCAGATGCGCCAGTTCCTTTGACTTGGACGAGAACCTCAGCTTCCACACCTTTCTTTAACGCTAACTTCAAGTGCGTGCTGGCCCCATCACCAACCTTGTAGTTGGCCTTGATGTATTTCTCGATGGCTTGTCGAGAAGAACCGAATCGTTCTTTCAATGCAGCAATGGCAGCCTTGACCATGTCGATGTACTTTGGATGATCAGCCGGCACCTTGGCTGCCGGCTTCTTTTTGGCGATTTTGGCGGGCGCTTTGGAAGGACTTTCAGACATTGTGAATCGAATATAACTGGACACCAATCGAAACTGGAAAATGACTTTGCTGTCAAGTGAGAGTGAATTATAGCAGTATTGCGGACCACCGAGGAAACAGCAAAAAGTACGTTCGACCTCAACAATGTTACGAGATCTTGTGCTTGTTAGATGAATTTGAAGACAGTTTAAGCGCCTTCGAAGCTTGCCATTCTCTTTAATTTTACACTATGATAAAGGGAATTTATTGCGGAATGTCAAGCAAGGTTTTTATTTGCCCTAAACCATCTTCAACAACCGATATTTTGCTTTTACTTCTGGGATATTCGCCCAAAAGTTTAACATTCTCGTGTTTACAGTTAAATTTCTCGAAAACTATCCATATACCTCGCGCGCACACTAAAATATATCAAAGCAAATTTATCTAAGAAATCATTTTAAGGTATAAGACGAAATAACCTGAAAGATTGGCTGAGAAAAATGGATCTTTCTTCGAGTAACAAAGACAGTTTAGCCGCCATGGCGGCCGCTATTGTTCAAGACCAGTGGTACTTTTGACACGCTGACCAGCTATGGTTCTTTCCACGAGTACCAGCATTACTAGAATGGAAAATAGTGAAAGGAAGAACTTGGAAAAATGTGTTGACCTCGATAAAAATAAAATTGTATGCATAAGTTGTAATTATTTTTTAACCTCACTGCAGAGAATGTTAGAAGACGTTTCTATTGGAGAGACGTTTCTATCAGCTCAAACTTTACTATCTCAACAGTCATAATTTATAAGGTGGGGATTTGCAATTTTTTTGTATTTGGAACATATTTTCTTTCACATAGCGTATGATTTTATTCAGCTCGGCTTGAGTCGAAGGATAAGGTCATTCACTAATAATTCTCCTTCGATCATCAAAGAAGACTCTCGAAACCGGATCGTAGACACTGCTAGCAAGTAAATCCATGACAGTGGTACCATTCTAGCTCACAAATTCTTGGCCAGCTAAAACCGAAGTTGAAAACTTTACAGCTCAGTACCAGTTACATTTTAGAGGGCTCTTTATAGCTATAGACTACGAGACTTCAGGTTGAGACTGGTAGAACTCTTGAAAGTGATTTTTGAGGAGACTATTTTTTAGCGAGCATGTTGAAACAAGAAATACCTTTCGTCAAACCAGAGTTGGTTTTATTCTTCTACAAGCTCAAGAGAGAAACCATGGGTGCTTTCCATTGTGCCAAAGATTCCGGAAATTTCAGTCGGAATTCAAATGGAAAGGTTCGTTTCGGTTTCTTCCGACCGGAATATTCGGGACCACCTCTGGAGGTGCCATTTTGACCGGTCGGAATTTTCCGACTGAAATTCGTCGTTCCATTTTTTGGCCTGGTTTAATCATAAAATGTCGTTCCAATTTCTCTGACCGGTCGGTTTGGCATAATGGAAAGCGTCCCATGAAGGCAAGTGTTCTGTTCCTCGTTTA